>VYZV01003889.1:373284-492980 GCA_013401275.1 Pandion haliaetus | reverse complement strand
AAAAAAAAAAAAAAAAAAAAAATCCAAGCCCCCTTTAATTCAAGCATGTTTGAAATGGGAAGTGACAATAGCTTTGTGCTAGCTCCTCAGCATGTGATGCTAATCTGTGTAAGTGATTTTTTGGTCTTAATTATCAGCCTGAGATTCAAAACTGAGGAATATGGGGACCCCACGAGGCATGCCTGACTGTTTCAAGGATGGAGTTCGTTTGTTTATTCAAGTGCTTAAATATAACTCTTAATTCTGTGGCTGATACTACAGTACAGAGCAAAAAAAAAAAAAGGCAGGGTAAGAGATTGGTATCCAGGAGCCTCAGGTCAGGTCCCAGCTCTGACAGGGACCCTGAGTAGCCTTAGGCAAAATACTTAAGGAAAATACTGTTCCCATTTTGCATATGGTGGGCAGGATGGGAGAGAGAGTAAATGCTACCGAATTCCATGGAAAGCATACTCTGACTTTGGTGGACCTTGGGTCACCTGCTGATGGTCCCCGTTTCTTCATAAGCCTGTCCTTTCTCTGCAGTCCCCGGAGGTAAGGGCTGGCTGCGCCTGCCTGTGCACGGTGCCCGACGGAGGCCCCTGGGCAACACTGTGAGAGCATCGGGTGACGTGGGAGAAAAAAAGACACTTTCACCTGTAATTTTGAGTAAAGAGCTGCCCTTCGGTGTGTAACCACCCCGTCCCCTGGAATCCAAATGCTTCCAGAGACTGGGGGAATCACAGGATTCTATAGCATGCGTGCTGCATCAGCGGGGTCCTCGCCCCATCCTGCACCGCCGCTGACTGCTGCGGCAAAGTTGCGTAACTTCACCGGAGTAAGAGAGGAAAGGTGGGGACAAGCGGGTTCCTGGAGCAGCTCCTCTAGCAGCACCGAGACACTTCTGCTCTTTGGGTCACCGTCCAGGCCCTCGCAGTGTCGCTGGGTGCAGCAGCTCAGGACTAGTGAACCGCAGAGCAAACCAAATGGAGTTACAACCGTAGTGTCATTTCTCCTAGAGAGAATTGATGCCCTTGTTTCCTTTCGTAGGCAGATAAAGTAAGCACAGAGAGCTCTGTGATGTGGCAGCTCTTTGGACTGTGCTGAGGATTTTGAGGCAAGCCATGGTTTATGAGCAGCCCACTAACACAGTGCACACTGTGTCTTGTAAAAAATCCCATTTTCCCCATTTCAGCTGTACAGTTGTATTTCATTTGCAGTCTATATCTAATAAAGAGGATGAGCAGAGGTTTTGGCAGGGAACCGTCCCTGTCCTGGGAGTGGCGACCGAGGCAGCCGCATCCCGGCAGTGCGGACATGAGGCTGGACGGATGCAGGAGGGAGACCCAGAACAACCTGCCCTCCCCTCCCAGGGCGGCACAGCTCCGTGGGGCTGGAGAAGTCTGTTCTCTGGGGACCTCGCTTAGGAGAGAAAAGACGCTTCAAAGTGAAAGGGAAACACGAACATCCACTCCATTTTGTTGTTGTTGTTCCAACTCCTTTAAAATAATGTTTAGATTTCATGTATTGCTAATTACATACACTAGTGTTGTGTGGTAGTTAATGCCAGCCAGTGATGGATGCTCTATAATCTTATATAAGAGAGAGCACATTTGTTTTCTAAGGCTAACTGCACACAATCTGTTATTGTATAATGCTGAATGCTGGGAGGGTTGGTGCCTTTCAGTGTTGAGCATAAAAGCCAGGCCACCCCGACAATAACCTTCATTAATCAGGCTTCCCTAGTCTGCAAGCGTCGGAGACCACGATGTCTTCTTTGTACGTCAAAGCTTGCTAGGATTATACTTTGAAAAGCCTCCCACCGATCTTCCATTCTTTCATTTTTCTTTATTTAGTTTAAATGGGAAAATATCCTCCCAGTACAGCTACCATCATTTTAGTTCAATCTCCACACATTTCTTTTAAACTAACAGACAGCTTAAAGGAGGGGAGGGAGAAGCAGCTGCAACTTGCTGAGAGAGGAGCGAACTTCACTTAAAGAGGATTCAGCTTCTTTTGTTTTTCACAAGAGCTTTTGAGTGTTCAGAGCTTTAGAAAATACGGCCACTTATTCAGACTCCTGAAACATAGATTTAGGGAAGAGGTGTTTTGAGGGCTTTCAAGAGATTTAGACGCACGGGTGAAGTTCACACAGAGCTCTGCTAGCTGGTGTGCTCTGCAGCATTCCACAAACTCCTGCAGGAACCGCAATTTCGGTGCTTCAGCTCAAGTTTTCATAGCTGTCTGGGGTTTTAGGTATAGGCCAAACTCCTAACTCCTCTGAGCGGATGAAAATTACAATACACAGGATCACCCCAAAATGAGCCTGCTTTTATGGAGGTGCTTAAATATGTCGGGGCTTTCAGAGGCGCTTCCCGAGTGGAATCGCCCCTATGGCAGGGAGGGCAACACTCTGCGTGAGGGTATCGACTGTCTGCGGGAAGAAGTGGGAACGGTGGCTAAGAGGGAGTGTAAGCGAGTGCCTGGGGAAGGATGCTTTACTCACTAGGCGGAGAAACTGGGTTTGAGGAGACCTGGACTGTGTCCCTAGGGACACAGCCTCCGTCGGGGCGGTTCATCCTTGGTTCTTGGGCAACTTCAGCGGGGACGTGCATGCAGCGCCCAGGCTTTGCAAATGCAGCACGCAGCTAAGCCATTGCTGGTTTGCTAGTTTTCCTAGGGGTAGGAGAGGCTAATGTTTCACGGTGTTCCTTAGGGAGAAGGACTTGCCACAGTGATTTAAAGCACTTTGGAGAAAAACAAAACAAACAAGAAAAGCCAACGAAACTTGGACTGCAGCTGAACACTTTGCTCTTGAGCAGTGTGTAACCTTGACCTCATTCAAGCTGTATTTTTCTCCTGGAAGTCAGTCTCAGAGCTCCCTGTCTGTCCTTGAGGGGCAATTTCTCAATGGAGACAGGACTCGATTGTGTCTGAGCAACTCCGAATGTTGCTAGTAACAGCTATCTCAGGCCATTACAATCAACATAATTTTAGCTTTAATTCCTAAATATTGCTGTAGAAAGAACAGTTGTCTTCCTGCTCTCAGTCTGCACAGTTGCTCTCCCAGGTTTCAAGATGCAGTGAAAGTTTTGGGGTTGGGTTTTTTTTTTTTGCACTGTACGTTTCAAATGCTTCATTGTCAAACTGGTTAAAAGCCCTTATTTATAAAATGTGTGCGTCTCTTTCAGCTTAACTGAAAAGGCATTAAAATAACTGCAGCTGTGGAAAGAATAATTACAGCGAGATTTTGTCAAGGACTCTCTTGTCTCATGTTGCCATCTGTGACATGGTGAATGCAAAGATCATTTTAAACATAGGCAGTTAATGTAGAGAATAATTTGAGAGCTTTAGATATTTATGGTAAATTATTTAACTTTATTGTTTGGTTTTATGGCCTCATTATTCTATGTAGTAAGGATCTCTGCATTTTGTGTGGTTCTGCACTTTGATTTTCACTTTGTGACAGAAAAGTACACTGCAGTAAAAGTAACACTTCACACATTTCAGAAGTGTTTCAAGGAGACATCATATTAATCAGATTATTGTCATGCTCTTCAATATCATCCCTGATGCCTTTTAAAAAAATTTTAGAGAAAGATCTTGTTATTGACCAGGTGTTAATAGTCAGTCCTTCAAGCATGGGCAGTGACAGGGGCTTGTAAACACCACATTTTCGCATTAATTTTCTCCTGTCTCTTAGAATATTGTTTTTGAGACCCCCACTAAGAGGACATTGCTGCATTATTTCCTTCAACAACTCCCTAACTGCCAAATTAAGAACAGACTGTCGCATTGGAACTGAGTAGTTGGCTGCCAGAGACACAGAAAAAGGGGACTTGGCTTTACTGATATTCGCTGCTCTGTAAACGGGGCTTATGGTGGAGCGAAGTCGGCTGTGCTTATTAATCAAATTAGGGCACGAGCAGCCCATGGGGCCGGCTCCTGCACAGGGCGCTGGGCACTGCTGCGCTCCCGGGGCTCCTCTGTCTCCTGCTGCTGCTGCTGCTGCTGCTGCGCATGCGCATGCTGCCGCCGGCCCGTCCTGCCCTGGTGTCAAGATGGGGCAGCAGGCGCCGTGTGAGCATTTCCCTCCCGACTGCTCGAGGTTGCAATTCCTTCGCTCGGCTCGGAATGAGGTTTGAGCAACTTTCTCTAAGGAGGTTGTTTCCAGGAGGAGACTGAGGTGGGGGTGAGGGCTCCCTGCGTACAGCGCTTGTGCCCTTGCAGCCAGCTGCATCTGCTCCTCGCTATAGAGCCTTACTATAAAACACCCCAACAGCTTTTTAATGGGCAATCTGGGGGATGGTTCTGCTTACAGAGGATGAGGTTTGCACCTTCTGGGAAACTTAATGTGGCTCCATCTGAAAGGTGTCTAACAGCTCTTCCCTTGGCGGTGCTGCACAGCACGTCCCGAACCTCACAGGAAAGTGCAGAGGTGCCTTCACCCCTCCTTCCCTGCTCCTGCAGCATTTCTACCAGCCCAAGGATACCCAAGACAGCCCAGCACAAGTATTTTGTCAGATGTGAACTTTTCAGCAGAACTGAGATCATCTTCCCGACAGCTGAAGGCCACAGCTCCGTTGCGTGGCTGCAGCCCTTGGCAGCCACCTTTGGCGTATGTGAACAGAAATAGGAAGGGATGAGAAACCACCCATTTGTTCTTGCAGAGAGCCCTTTTCCCACCCAGCCTGCCCCCTGCACCCTGTGGCTGTGCGGGCCCTCTGCAGCTCCTCAACATCTAGATCTCTTTCTGGCTCACTAACAGGCTCTGTCCACGCTAACGAGGCGACTGCACCACTGCCCCTCCACCCAGAAGGGCACCGCGTTCTCCATCGACCGCCGGCCTCAGCAGAGTGCCGGAGAAGGGGCACAGCCGCTCTAGCTCTAGTGAACATTAGTCACTGAGAGATGAGAGGTGGGCAGACCTGGAAACCACCTGAGGGGGCTGAAATGCTGGAGGAGGTGGGCAGGGGACGGTCAGGAGCACGCGGTGCTCGGACGTGTTGCAGCAAGCATGCCAGAAACTCGGGCTTAGTGCAGCTAATGGGACAGAGGTGGCAAATCCGGTAGCCGTGGACTTACTACAAGGTGAACTAAATTGGGAACAAATGTGTGGGCTATGGACTAGTAGGGAAGACACCAGGTAACATTGATTTTCCTGTCTATACTACAGCCCCGGGCGATTCCCTGTTTGCCCTCAGCCATCCAGGTGACAGAAGAAACCCTCAGGAGGTTCTGCCTGAGCCTCGCTTGCCACCCCAGGCTGTAAAGGAGGCTTTGCCACATTTGGCTCAATCTTTCCCATTTCAGTACCTAAAATTAGACAGCTAGCTCCATCCCTGTACAATTTGAGCACTTAGCTTTAGAGAGGCCAACTTGCAAACGTTTCAGAGCACCTGGAGAAATATTTGAAGAACAGCATTTGCAAACCCCTGGAAGTTAGAGGCTGCCAAGTGTTCCTTTGTTTAAAGGAAAAGTGAGTTTGTGTATGCAGGTGTTTTGTACTATTTAGTAAATTTTGGTAACTTGTCTATCGCTGGTAACTTGCAAAACAAAGCTGATCTTGGCCAGCCACTCTTCCCTTTGCAGCCATGGGCGAATAAGCACGGCTTTGAGTAAGAACTCTCGCAGGGGCAGATCAGTCAGCTGCTCGCATCCTAGTATTTTATTTCTTTCTCAGTCATCTGCACCGCCCGTGCCGGGTGGGAGGAGGCAGCCACACTGTGTATCACACACGCGATCAGGGTGCTGCTCTCCCCTCTCCGCTCCTCCGGCTGCAGCTGGGCCGGCTGCCTTCTCTGCCGGAGACCCCACAGCTCCTGGGCAGTTCTGGTGGCACCCAGGAACGGTGAAGGCACCCAGCTTCTTCACTCTTTTTTGGGAACAACTGAAACAAGTGGATTGAAGAGAGTTGCGCGCAGCTGATAAAATAAGGGCTGTACTTGTGGACAAAACAGTTGTCACCACTAGCAACTCTTTTTTTTCTCTGAGCAGTGATGGTTTCTAAGCAGTAGCATGTAGCACAGGGAGAATCCCATGTACAGCTCAGCCCCAGATGGAGAAAGAACCTGGTCCTGCTTTGCTCAAGTCTCACCGGCCTACAGCGCTGACTGTGGAGTAGGAGCAGAAAAACACCAGTGGGCATGGCAAACTTCTGGAGCTCTGAGACAGCCTCGGACGATAAGAGCAAAAGCATCGTCTTTAGGACTCCTGGTTTCTCAAAGACTGACTGTTTTAGTGATGGGAATGTAAAGGCCACAGAAGTATCTCTGTGCAGTGAAATGTACTCATCACATATGTATTTCTCTTGCTTGGCATCTTGCAGTGCATGCAAGGCCAAAGACTTCACCCTTTGTCAGCAGTTATTTTGATAGATGGACACAGAAGCCAGGAGCCAGCAATAATTCCTCAGTTTGAAAAGCTGTTTTCTGCAACCTTATAGTTTGTTTATGTAAAGAAAAAAATCTATGCGGTGTTCGCTTTGGCCATATGGAGGTGCAGCAAGAGGGCCTGATGAGTAGTGCAGGCTTCAGGTGGAGAGCGTGGTGAAATGGGCCAGGCTGACTGACTGCCCGATTCCTGTGTGTAGACAACAAGGTCAGAGATTTCTCTACTCCCTCATTTCTGCGTTCTGAATTGAGGTTTGTTTACAGCCACTGTCTCAGCCCGTGAAGATACCACTGGCTCTTTTTGACATGATGCTGTTTAAAGATCTGTCTTATAGGAAAAGCCTTTCTCTAAAGATCGCAGAAGCCTGTCCCCATAGGTCTCTGCCAGCAGCATAGGCTCCCTTTGTCCATACGTTTCTCTTCTCTGCACAGAAAGGCACAGATGGCCAATCCCTGGAGGCAGGCATGCAGAGTTTGTAAGGGCATGTGCGTGTCTGGGTGTGCATGTGAATGCACACTTGTTTCAGAAAGAGCCTGAGCGTGCGCAGGGCTCTGAGGGCTGTGCTTGCCGCTGCCTCTGCAGCAAGAGTAACAAAAATGCCACAATTAGTACCGGTTTTGGTGGTGTCCTAGACAGCAATTTTTCAGCTCAGTACAACTATAGTGCAAAGGTGTGTAAGTAGATATTTGTGCTTATAACAGACAACACATATCTGACAGTTGCAAAGCTCATTCACCGAGGCCCTTGGACCCAGAGACTAGATGCTACAAAAAAGCATTTGCTCTTCTATTCACAGTGGTGCATTATGGCTGCACTGGGTCTGCTGACAAAGACGCTGAAGATGCTTAAGAATTTAAGATACTTTTACCTTCTTTGAATGTGATTTTGTAGCTGGAAACAATGGGAAATGGGGTAGTAGGATGGGATCAGACAGCTCTCAAATACACATTGAAATACCACCTGGCCACAGTGTAAGCTCTACATTACATCCATCTAAAACTGGACAATGGGAACAGGGAAGTGTGGGAGAACATCTGTATCACCAGTGGACTCACGCTATGCCTGTGGACATTTACAGTTCAAAGGTATGCCATCAGCAGTGCAGTACTCGCTAATACAATGCTCAGACACCGCACGGCCCAAAGGCCGTGCCACCTCTCACCCGTCACCACCATGCCCACTGCACAGCCTCCACCTACGGACCCAGGTTTTCCCACACTACACCGAAGTCACAGAATCGACGCCAGCAGAAACTCAGGCTCGCTCGCCCAGTTACTAGCAAAAACGGGCAGGAAAAGACACTGCGCTTGCTCAGAAGCTGAAAGTCCTCATGCTCTTTTGTTCCTTTTCCTCTAGCTATCATACTTGTTAACTCAAATTAGCATTCATAATGCAAAATCTATTGGAACATGCCTTCTAGACTCACAGACATTTCTGTTATGGTCAGGATTAATCACAAGGGATAATTAGAGTATTAAATGAAATAATTATAACATTATGACTCTAATAACCAAATTCATGGATATTAGCTTCTGAGCAAAGATGAATATGGGAACCAGAGAAGTTCTGATGGATGCCTCTAGCTGCATTTATTTTTCTTTGCATTTTCGATTCAAAATTCCGAAACATCTGCCACACTGAGACAACTCACCTTAACTTGAAAAGGCTAGGTAGCTTATGAGCCACGGGGCTGATATCAAAACGGGCTGCTGCAGAAACATGCCACGACTGCTCATCACTGCAGTAAGCCATGCGTCTAGGAATGGGCCAGCAATGAAGACCACGCTACACCAAGATTGCCCCTGGACCTAAAAGCCGCCTTCACCATCCTGCTGGGCAGGTTTCCAGGGAGGAGAGGCTCTGGCCGCCCAACAGCCCCGGGGCTGGGCACCTCGGAGCGGCCAGGCAGGAGTGGCTGTAATGGTGGAGCTGGGGCATACGGAGAGGGTTTGCTTGTGTGGCAAGCACTGCGCTCCTGCTCTGCTCTCCCCGTACACCACCTCCCTGCCGGCTAAGAACCGCTTGGCAGGTCCCGCTCAAGGCCAGGTCCAAGCTCAGCCAGCTCAGCTCCGCAGGACATCAGGCTCTGGCAGCATCCCGTGGCCCCGGGCATTACCTCCTGTGAGAAAATGGAGATTTCCACTGCCTTCGAGGGCATGATTATCTTATCTGACAGAGCCCTGTGTGCAGCCAGGCTTGGCTTGTCCTACAGGACAGCCAGTGTCCTCCAGGGATCGGCAGCAAAGGGCTGTTTGTCAGGGCCCTCCTTGGAGCCGAGAAGTTTTTTGCACTGCTAATGTATGCACAGTCTCTCTCCAATATTCTGTGTCGTGCTACAGAGGAATAAATGAATTCATTAAAGTATTATGCAATTGCAAATGTTTAAAAATAACGAGTATGTACATTAATGTAAGCCTACATAACAGCATATAGCAAAGTACTGCGAGTTGCCGGTACGTGGATCTGGCACGTGTTCTCAGGCAAGGGAATGCAAAGCACTGCTGGGAAAGCAAACTCCGGCACTGGTGGCTCTTCTGCACACACCTCTCAGCACAGGCAGTGCGTTAAAAATGCAATGAAATTTAAAATACACAGACTAAGCAATTTCATCTTTTCTACAAGAGATATTAATGCTAGAAAATAAGATTTTTTTATCATATCATTCCTCAGTGATTTAGAGTACAGCCAAATTTATATTATTATTGAATACTTCCTCTATCAGGCAACAAAAGAGAGAGTTCACTTTGGTACCTGGAAGCAGTTCCTATGATCTGTGGAAGGAATCCTCTCAGCGTGAACTAGTAATATGCTATACTCCATATATAACCTAGTATCTCCATTTGCAGTCTGCATATGCTAGTCTAAGTTTTAGTGTCACTCAGTTCCAAAAAAGAGATACGACTTATGGAGCAGTTACACATCATAGCATGCATACACATGTATTGGCTCCTATGGACATACAGTGCTGTGTGCCGTAATGCTCATGCACAAGTTGGCTCAGCGCAAACCCATGCAACAGCTATCTGCTTTGTATTTATGTGCCATTCTTGAGTCCACTGCATGGAGAATACATTACACCGCTTTTAATTCCTGAATTTCTTCATAATATTAAATTATAAGGAATTTCTTGCATAGCTCTGACAAAGCAGTCAAAAATCCAGTTGCAAATGCTGTGCTGTTTATTGATAGCTCCACAATACAGGCGAGGTAGGTTGCCAGACAGCTGCATTTCCTGGCATTTAAAAAGAATTCACTGTAATGTATTGTAATACATTAGCATAATAATTGGTAAGCATTCGCAGATGAATAGTTTACTGACTGATAGATTTTGTACAGAAACTGTGAAGGTTACATGGAGGGTGAAAACATTTCACTGTGTCAATGAACATACTTAATTTTTCTGGAAGTGCTATTTAAATTGTGCAGTGCTGGGACATTAACATAACAAAGACATAATGCATTAGTTTGTGCTGTAATGGGGAACACTGCCCTGCAGTTGCTTCTTCAGGTGACCCATAAAAGATGGGGTTGGGAGTCTTCCCATACCTGGCTACAGAAACGTGCGGAGACTCTCTCTCAAGCTGCGGCCATGGCTCCCTCCTGTCCCTGCACGCTTTCTCCTCCCTCGCCGGCACGGGCCAGCTCCCCTCTCGCCTGCTTTGCTTTACCGGGTGACCGGGTTTGGATCCCTTCGGTCCGTACCGGTACGTGGCACCAGGCTGGGCAGAGCTCGGTGCTCAGCGGGCAGCCCGCAGTCCCCGTCCCGTCCCTGCAGGCTCTCCCGCGGCGAGTCACTCAGCTCTCCGTCCCTTTCTTCTCTAGTCGCTTCCATTTTAAATCCTTCAGGGCGTGCACACCGTTTCCTACAGTGCATTTTCATCACGAATGACCCCATGGGGAACTCCAACCCCTCCTGTAACTCAGTGACGGCCCTCAGCCGTAGTGGCTCTGTTTGAAGTCGCCGGGGTAAGCAAGCTCCCTCCTGCTCAAGGAGCTTCACTCCCCGCCGCCAGAGGCTTTCCCTGGCCCGTGTCCCCGGAGCCACCAGCACTTGGCTCTCCAAAAGCGAGCCAGAGGGCCCTGCGGCTGGGAAGGGGCAGGACTGAGCAGAGAGGGCGAAGGTGGACGGCACCCAAGAGGCTTCGATCTCAGGGGAAGATGAGTGATGCAGAGAAGCAGCTTTTAAATATACGTGAAGCGTCATGTGTGTCTGCACCGTTTCAGTTAGGGCACAGGTACGAAGACCTGCTAACGGACAAAATGTCGTCTCAGATTGGGATATCTTGGCAAGGCTTGAATTTACTCCCAAGTTTTCTCTGGGTCTTCTGAGTTCTTCGGCATGAACAGACGTCACATGGGTCCCCTCGAGAAATGCATGACATCTCTGAATAATTTACACCCTTTGGCTTCTGCCTCAGTCTTTTCTTTCCCTCGTTTTACAGCAGACTGTCAGAATGACAACTTTGCAATTAACTTAGAGAAAACCTAAAAGCTAATTGAAAGGGACAGAGCTGAAACTTTTGGACAGAAATTTTTTGGAAAGCATTTTAAGTCAGATTTTTGCTTGCCATTATGTATGTTAATTCCATTGTCATTTGGAATAAATTGGGAAAAACAGATGTGAGGAGGAGTGAAATATTCCAGCATATGGGAAGACAAAGCTTTCATCTCCACTGTCACCAAATGGAAGGAGATCAGACACACACAGATTTTGCCTGCTGAGGGATCCCAAACTGTTTTACCACATGGTTACCACTTATCTCCACATCAGGAATATGTTTTATAAAACAATCAAAGGAGCTTTTTGCCCAGGTGACAAACCAAAAATACATTCTTTCAGCACAACCATTTGACCTGCAGTTTCTACCAGAAACATAGAGATTTTAAGTGTTTCAAGATTTCACCTGAAAGCCTCGTAAACAGCAAACTCTGGAGTATAGTTCAATGCATTTCTTCCAGGAACGATGGAAGGATGAATCAAACCTCATTTACAAAGACCTTTTAATCTTGACATTTGTGGCTCTCACTTTTCCTTCTCAGAAAGTTCCTATGGGGAAAAGAGGCTAAAAGATAATAAAAATATATAAAAATAAAGAGGGTAGGTGCAAACAGGATTTGTACTTAACTTCAAAATTTGTCATCAACAAGACGCCTTTCTGTAGATTTTTAAAACCACCCTATAACATGAAACACATGGGCTATAAATTATGGATTAAGAAAATCTTCTTAGAGGTAAGAATATTTAATAGCTGGAAGCGGTTCCCTGTTTAAGAACAGGGATATTTAGGACTTGGGGGGGAAGAAAGCCACCGATGAGGAGCCTACAGACAGACAAACATCCTGGCGATCTCCATCCCCGACCAGACCTTTCCCACTCACCGTGCCTGAGCACCAAACCCTTCCCTCGGGAAAGGCAGAGTAAACAATTAAACAGCTCTTGCTCTTGTTATTTTAACTGTGAAAGCTTGTTCCTGACGAGCTGTATACAAATATGACCTGTTTGACTCTCTCATTCTAATTGGTAATAAGGAAATCGAAATGCAATTTATAGTAACAGATTTCTTCCTACTTTACAGTTGCAACGTGTTTCATTAACACTTCTGCAGCAATTTGCACTATTAGGGACACATTTGCTTCCAGTAAGAAGAGAGAAAAAATCTAACAGTATGGAGTTTAATGATGGGGTCAGCACGCTATGGTGCAGTACTACTGCAACACATGGGCTTCCAGCTGGGAACTGGTTGGCTGGTGTGATGTGACGCCTCTTGTAAGAAAAGTTATAAATGGTACTTTATTTCCATTACTGTAGTCGCCAGGAGTCACCAAAAAGGGCAAGCACCCTGTTGAACAAAGGAGTGGGCGTGATGCACCCAGAGTTGGTGTGTAATGGGAGAGGTGATGGCGGGTCCTACAGGCAAACGTCTCAGCACAGGTTTATTTTCAAAAATGGGCAACATTTCTGCAAGCGCATCAATAATTACACTGAGGAGGAAACATCATTTTTTTTATTCTTTCTTCCACAAACCATTTGCTGTATCTGTAGTATAACACTGTCATTCCTTCATATTAATAATTTCACTCCATTTTTTAATGTGAGGGAAGAAGAGAGAACACATTCCCCAAAACACTCTCTAGAGGAGGATCGTCCCATGCCCCATCTCTCACCCCACGGCTCACAAGAGCCGACTCTGTCGCGCTTTACCAAAGCAGCATGAGAGGAACCTCAGGCTCCTTGTGCTAAATAAAGATTTCCGAGGAGTTCAGAGCTGTTCGGACAACAGCAACATGAACCGTGCCAGGACCTCGACAGTGCCTTTCGGCATTGCTGCCACCTCAGTACCGGCTCTAGCTGGTGCATAAGGCTGCGCAATACAAATAAGTATACTTAATGCTACCCGTTGTATTTTAAGAGCATAGTCCTCACCAAGAAAGGGCATCGTATTGTGAGACGTGTTGTGAACTAAACGCTGCTGTTATTCCTGAATGTACCTTCCAGTGAAGGTGTGAAATTAGCTTATGAGGAAGCAAAACGACGAAGGTAACTGGAGCTGTTCCAGTTTGGGTTTGCTGAGGCTTTGGGGGGCACCAGGGCTTTCTCAGCACAGCTCTAGGTCTTGCAGTTTGCTTGAGAATAGCTCTAAAAGACTGTATTTATTAGCTGAGGACTGGGTTTGGAGAAGAGCTTGATTGCTAATGAGCAGGGACAAAAGCACATGGCTGCCAAAGCCAAGGCAGGGGCAGAAGGAGCTGTGAGGAGCCGGTCTGGGAGCAAGCGGTGCTGCTCTCTTCAGAGGTTTGCTGGCGGGGAGGATGACGCCTGTGGCGCAGGATGCATAAGGCTACTGCAACTTCAGAGGGAAAAACACACCCCAACACCAAACGCTCGTAACATTTCACTTCTGCTTCTTTAAAGGAAATCTATTATTTATTTCTCTTCAGATATATTTAATAATTAGCATGAAAGAGAAATCTAGCAGCAGATGGGGACATTCCTGGGGAAAACCTCAGTGCTGAATATTTCATTATGTACAAATGTAACTTTCAGTCCTTTGCTTCAGACAGAATGTGGCTTGCAGACAATGTGGGAGGCTGCAATTATTTTTTTTTTAAATATACTATTTGTTTAACAAATAAATTGTACTTTATTAAAAACACGTTTTTAAGTAGTCCTGAGGAGTATGTTAACATTCATGTTAACATCTTAATGTTTTACTCCAGATGAAAACAGATCACTCCTGCAAATGACAATGATGCTAATCCCTTGATAATATAGACAAAATCCTGCGTAGAGCTGCAGGTGGGTTTGCCCATGATGCAGTACTTTCAACTCTCATGAAATATTCCAGGGATTTCAGAAGAGTCAGCTATTCTGCTAACTTTAAGCATGAAGCTCATAATATTTTGCATTCAGATTAAGATCCCAGGTGGGGGTGTTCTCTGCCTAAGGGCCAATCTTATAATTCCTTTACAGAAAATACAATTTGAGCAATTTTTATTAGAGGAAGGTAGACCTTGCATGATCAGATCTCGGTGAAGATGCAAGAATGGTCCCCAAACTTGTAAAATACCACAATTTTCAGTCCATTGCTTCCGAGTAACTGGGAAAGGGTATGAAAAGGCAGCTCAGCTTCCTGCGCACTCCCTGGAATGGCTTTTTGGGTTTAACTGAGTCTGGAGTGATGAGGAAATTCCCGGTGATAATTGTGATTTTACAAAGAAGAAAGGGATGTGTCCGTAGTGATGCTTTTCAAGGCCAGTGGGGCATGCGAGCTGTGCCTGGCTTCAGACAGGACCACAGATTACTGCACTTAATTAGTTTCTATCCCAAGGGAAGAAAATAGAAGTCTCATTCTTGCTTTTGTTGCTTTGAGTGAATCACTCCCTTGCTCAAATTGTCAACTGTCAGATCATAATCAGAAAATGATAATGTGTCTGCTGGCAGCAGCTCTGCAGAGCTGTGTGTGGGACAAATGCTGACGACTTCTTGCTCCCATTCGGACACGGGTTCCCTTTGTCACCGCAGGGCACAAGTGCACCGGACGGCACGGCTGGACCGGCTGGAAACCTGCTACAGACTCGCCCACCCCAGCAGCGCATGAGCCCACTGATCGGGGCCTAAAACATCCACTGAAAATTTGTCAAAGTTTGATCAGTTCTTTCGTGTACTTTTTCATCAAAATGTGTGCTTTTGTCCCTCAAAATTTAACAGGCTTCTCTCCCTTGTATTATTAAAAATCCCCCCAAATTTGAATGATTAAAAGTTAAATTCTGTCTTAGCGTTGTAAATAGACTTTGCCAAAACCACCGATGGTCTGTAACTGCAAAGGGTACGAACACTCCCCGGCTGTCCCGAGCCCTCCGGGGAGGTGCCGGGGCTGGGAGAGGAGAACGGTCCAGGCTATTCCCGGGGGCAGTGGCTGGCTCTGGGAGCGGCACTAACGGCGGTCCCCAGGCCCCGGCTGCAGAGAGACTCTCTGGACGGCACTGTCCCGTTCCCCATCGTGCGGCAACGCCGGCGAGCCTGCCCGGTGCACGCCACCGCCGCACTCCTGCCGCTGCCGGCTGGGGATGAATTAGTGCCCTCAGCTCTGAGAACATCCTAGAAATGAACAGCGTGGTGGTATGCTGTAAAGTTGTATCCTGATATTAGATGCTTTGTGTGCGCAACACACTAGGCTGCCCCCGTATATATTGGGTAATAAATGCCCCTTTGGTAGGAGGAGACAGTATTTCATTGCAAAAGTAAAAAATAATAACGGGGGAAAGTGCTATCTCAGCTTGCTGCATAAACAGCTAAAATAAGCAATATGCAGGCATATCATTTGGAACACAGATTAATAATTTCTGTTCTGAGTAGTGGTAGCTAGCCTGATTTATTGTGGTGATGGTGCTATGGTCCCAGGCTTTATTGTCCTTTAAATTATACTGCAGTCTATACAGGAGGCAGACAGGGATCTAAATCATGTATTATTGCCTGTAAATTTGGAAACAAATAGTAGTTTCCCCCCCCCTTTAAATCACTGAGTCTGTGAGTTTTAGAAGGTGAACATTACGACTTTTTATGTGACCGAAGTTTTTGTTTCCCTGCTTCGCTTTTTCCAGCCTGCGGAGTCCACCTCCGCTCGCTCCCGTGTTCCCCGTGGTTTTGCAGCCGCTGCAGCTCTGCAACTGCCTCCATTTTCCTGTGTGGCGAGAGGGGCCAAGGATTTCTTCTCCTTTGGGATTTCTGCATAAAGGAGATGCTTTTTATCTAACTCAATGCCACGCAGCTACCTCTGGGTAGCCAGAGTTGGATGTTCACTGTGGCTCCCTTCCTGCACGCAGGCGGCAATGGAGCACACAGGTATATTAATGCTAATTTTGCATAAAGCAGCCGCCGTCCGCACTGCCAGGAAAGCCCTTTCCCCGCTGACAGATTGGAAATCCTGGGCTCCAGGTGCTTGGGGAATGGACACAGCCCCGCGGCACGGGGGCATGCAGCCCCGCAGGAGCACTCACTGGAGCGGGGGGGACACAGGCACCATCTCCCTTGTGCAACAGGAGAGCAATCAATACCGCGGGGGGATTGAATGAGGGCTTAGAAACCTTCTAAGCTGGTCTTTATTCCTCACCTCTTCCGAGGGAAGGGACAGCTGCTGATCCGTCAGCTGCTTTCTATAAGGGGCTGGTGACTTTTCTGCTTTCTGTGAGGTCCACTGTTCAGCAGGTAATTGAAAAGATGATGAGCGGAGCTGTCATTCCCCCTGTCAGCTCTGCTCGCCTGGCTGCTGAATTGCAATTCATTTACAGGCACTAGCGTGCTGTTTATGTTTTTGTCATCTTATACCTGAATGTCTGGATCAGACTCTTTATTTTTGTCTTGCCCTTTGTACTGCTCGGTGTATTTGCAGTCTCCCTGTCTGTTTGCTGCTTTGATTACACCACGCGTGCAGCTCGCTCCTGCTGCCGCCTGTGCCGGGAGCACGGAGTAGAGGGAGGGATGGCTCCGAGAGCAGTGGAGATGAAAGAGCAGAGACCACCTGTGGCAGAGCCGTGCTCGGCGCGTCTCGCTACAACGGAGATGCTCCCAACTCACAGTGCAGTTCTGCCAGCACAGGGACAGGGACACCGAGGGGGCCCTAACATCAAAAGCGCCCTATCGCAAGAGGGGCTTTACAAACACAGGGCAAAAGGCAGTCGTGGCTGTGAAGAGCTTCTGCTGTAAACAGCTGAGAAAAATAAAGGAAGGGGAAGGAAAGGGAGGGTGGGAGCCTCTCAATGCAGATGGAGGAAAGAGTGGCTGGAGCGTGGTTACAGGGAAGACAGCATATGGCACATTACAAAGTCAGACCTGGAAAACGGGTGCAAGAATCCACCCCTTCTTTCAGACTTCCCTAAGCGCAGTATTTCAGCTGTCGGTTCAGCACAGAGGGAACCGTGCAGATCCACTCCTTACTGACCCAGGGACTGAGAAGGCATCACTTTGGTCCTCTGCTCAGTCCTGCGTGGCTTAAGCCTTGGGCAGTGGGTTACCGAGAACAGGCAGGGCAGTGACAACAGGAGTCCCCAGTCTGGCAGGAGATACGGACAGAAGGATTCATAGCATTTTCATACATTAGTAGATGGTTGTGATGCTTTGCAGATCCTGTGATATATTAGGCTGGTCTCTTCTCAGACAAGAAGAAAAATGGGGTAGGCAAAATGTTTCTGTATTTGTAGGCTTAGAACAAATCACTTTTATGTTAACAGAGCAGCTGTAACCGTTAGGGAATCCTGGTAGCCTCAAAGAAGAGCTGCAAGAAGAAGTCTTCCCCCAAGCTCATGTGAAACCTCAGTGGAGATGCTGGGTTTGACCACAGGCTGTCTGGAGTGGGGATGCTGGCTGGGGGAGCCGCAGACCCCGTGGCCATCCTGCACAGCCACGGGTGCCCGTAACGCTGGAGCAACTGCCAGGCACCAGCACTTCTGGTGCAGGAGACGAAGGGGAGATTCGACAAGCTGAGCAAGAAACAGGGTGGCACAATAGTTTGTTTGCTTACCGTCTGAGCTGGGCCATATTGCAGATCTGATATCTGCTTTCCCAGTCTATCAATACCGTGTTTGCCAAACAGCTCTTGGCACAGCCGTCAGACACAGCCCTGCCAAACTCCTCCTTGGCACATGGGAGTAATCGCATTGTGGTAGCAAGTGAAGACATCCCTGTGCAGGGAAGGGGAGGGAGGAAGGAGAGACAGGACTCCCATGCTAGAAGCCTTGCGCACGATCCTTCACTCCCTGCTCCTGGCGTGAAGCCGCCCAGGGTTGGGGGCTGCCAGAGGCACCGCAGAGGGAGGAAAATCAATCGCTGTGCATTATGCGCTTCCTTTCCCAGTGCACTGGTTTCTATCTAACAAAAAGCTTTCTAGTAATGATGTCTCCTATTCAACATTGTATAAACCACAGCCTTACATGCAAATAAACACAGGAAAAGACATACTATCACATATGCATGTTTTAGTCGCGCAAAAGACTGAGTTACACGCAGCATGAAATGGCCTTTCACTGCAACAAGTGGGCTAAAATCCCAGTGAGTAAACCCTTTCCAGATCTCTTAAGTGCACAGTGCCCTCGCAGAGGAGGAACAACTATGTTACCTTAATACTTAAAGTTCCTGAGACTCCTCCTAGTATTCATTACTCCTCCCATGCTTTCAGGCAATTCAGCTTTCAGCAGCTTTCTAGCTTGTGCTGTGCTTTAGCCGAGGGGAAGCCCCAGCAGAGCTGAGCAGCATGCAGAGGCAGTACAGGCAGTTGACCTGCTGTTCTCCTGCGCACTGAAGTAGAAATCTGTACTCAAGAGATGCAAAAAAGGTGTAAGATACCGCCTGTCTGAGGTATAAGTGTCCTACGCTGTCCTTGCACAGGTAAAAATTATGATAAGAGGCCCCAGGCCATGGACAACTGACTGTGTTTTGCCTACCCTCTTTTGCCTTTTTGTTCAGGCACTCAGAGTTATGACACAGGCACTATCATGGCTGAACTTCAGATGACTGATCTGAGTTTTGAGCCCCTGCTTTTTGAGTGGGTTCATAAATTAAGCATCACATGATTTTTTTTTTTTTTTCTCTTTTGTGATCTATAAAAAGCAGAGTGAACAGTGCTCCAGCAGGGCATCAACACCAGAATGTCACCACTGTGAGAGCAATTTCCCTCTGGCTCCTATTTTTAAACAACCTCCTGGAGTCCCTCCTGCCCATGTTCTGGTGAAAACACTCCAAAGCTTAACAGGTTTGACATTTTCATTTCTGTTTTCCTTGAAATCCCTAACATCATCTGATTGAGCATTACAGCTTGTTTGCGTCCTATTGCCTGCAAATATGCATCACAAGCCCTAACACTAGAAACAAAAGGCAGTGAGGCGGTGACAGAGACGTCCTGATTAAGTGAATTATTGCAGATTAGCTGCTGCAGACCCCACCACCCCCCCCCCCCCCCCCCCAATCTTTGAGCTGTGCTCACGGTCCTTTCTGTAGATGATTTGCTTTCTGGATAATGGCTTCTGGCATGTAGCGCAAGAGGCATGTTTTTATTTCATGAGCACCGCGGAGGCTGCTGCCCAGACTCCCATGCTCCATTTTGCCAGTAACACAACTTTGCACTTTACTTCCATCAGCTGCTGCTGCAAGTGCATTACAGACTCCGTGCTAGTTAGCGATACCCCTCAGTGTCCCGCTCATCTGGTACAAGCAGCTGGGGCGTGAAACGTAGCCTCCTGCAAGTCAGCGTTGCCCTTGACTGTGTGACAGTGCTGCTGTGTCAGTAGATGGAGCTCATTCCAACCAGCTTCACTGCTGGGCGCTCTCTAACTAAAGAGCTGTTGTTGGGAGCACTGTCGTGTTATTAATAGCCCATATATCTACATATTCAGACATTAGCAACGTGCTCCTCACAACTCTTCTCAGTTCTTGTCCCACAACTCTGAAACATCATCTTCCATGAACCTGAGTCTCGATGTAACAGACCCTCTCCGTGGGGTGAGGGAAAGCAGCAGGGCGAGAGCACGGCTGCTTCGTGCAGCTGCAGCTGGTCCAGCTGGAGATCCACACTGCAGCCGCCGGCTGCAGCACGGCTCCCGTGCCTTCCCAACCCATGCTGCGCCACGTTCAACGCCTGCCTCCGAGGGGACTCCCAGGAGCAGGGGGAAGAAACAACACCCATGTAGCTTTGCTGCCTTCAGAGCTGCACCTCTTACTCCAGCCCTTATCTCCTCCCTAAAGCCTGTTCTGCTTCCCCCTCCGCCCTTGGTTTCAGCAAATCCATTGCACACAAAGCGAGGGCTACAAAGGCCCCAGCAATCTAGAAGCTTTTCCAAGCCCCATCATGTTTTCAAAGGCTAATGCACTGGACATCATAGGAACCTCGTGTCCCTTTCATTGCATAGCAACTAATCCTGCCAAAATTATTACGACAAACATCGTAATTTCAGCGCTTCAGGGGAGAAATCCACAGCAACAGCATGTGAAGAGTGAACAGACCATAGTGTGTCACCAGGGACATGTTGGTGTCCCCTTCACAGGACATATGTTCTGTGTGTTAACACATTCAAGGGATTCATTCACCTTTGATCCCTGTTTTTTGAAGCTTCTCATCTTGTGAGCAGAGATTAAAATCTGGCTATTAGGCCAGCCTTTGCCTAGATGACATGCTGTGCTCTCAGCGCAGGAGCTTTATATGCGAGCAGCTCCAGCAGGGATGACACCTATATGGCTGTACTCACTTTTTCTTTCCTTTACTTGGGGGGCCCAAAGCATCGCAGGGTTCAAAGAACCCCTGGCAATACAGCAGCATGCTATCATCTCTGGGAGCATGATTATAGCTGGTACTGAAAATTGCACAAAATACCTCCCCAATGATGAAGATTGCAGGGAGGCTGGGAAAATTACCTTTTTCATTATGTCTTAAAAATATGGCAATCTCAGCCTGTGCCTGAGATTCTAGGAACCAGTGCGTTATTCAGAATAGCACTGCTGGAGTAGGCTTGCAGAGAGCAAAGAAAATGGAGCCTTCTCTTAGCCAGATATATCAGGACCCCCACGACCACTGGTTTTAAATCCCAATACTTTGAATTTACCATGGTTGTTGAAAAGCTTTCTGCAGCTCCCACTAAACAGCAGGAAATGCTGTAGGCATCCTGGAGGAGGTTTAAAAGAGGAGCAATTGGACCCCAACAGATGCTTTTGTGGGATCTCAGAGGGTGCTTTGCAGCCCTCCACTAACCCAGGACCGGGTCTGGAGGGGACCTGGGAAACAGGATCCCACTGAAGCCAGCGCAGGGAAGCATCTTGCTGCAGGCTGTGCCGGCAGCTCCTTGATGGGTGCGTGTCCCCTCCTGGGCTGCAGAGCGGTGGGAATCATGCAGCAGTTCCATCAGCAGTGCAGATGAAAGCACTGATAATTCCCATTAGCAAAAGCTGGCTTACGCTAAGTGGCAGGAGGACATATGCTGCGGTGGGAGTGCTGCGGTCGCCAGCCGACGCTCTGCGCACCATCCTTGTTACCGTAAGTCAGGATCTGCCAGCAGCTCTGGCAGCCTCCTCCTCCCCATCCGCAGAGCCCACGCTGCAGGGCTGCCTGCTCCATGGGGATGGGGCAAATGCGCTCCGCAGACTTCATCCCAGGCACATGCAGAACTTGGAGACAGCCTGGTCAGACACCCGCGGGGGTGGACATGGGGCTGGCTTGGCTCAATTCCTATCTGACTAAAGGAAAAACCTGTTCAGAAGTGTCTGAACAAGGTGCGTCAGAGCCACAGAAGCAGCTATTTCTTTGTGTCAACCAAGGAGCATCTTTCTACTCCTCTGAGCTGTGTTTGGGCTCTGGAGCGAAGGACGAGGACACCAGGAAAAGACCTTGCCCAAAAGGAGTTGAAAACCCCCTTCATTGCAGTGCAGTACTCGGGATTCTGCCTATTTAAAATATAGCTGTGTCACAGATGACACTCCGAGGTGTTTGAGCTGCAACACATCAAGTCATTTAACCTTTAGAAGTAACTTTCTGGTTCTGGGCACCTGCTTACACAGCACTGGCACCAGAGTCCTGGCCAGTGGCTCCTGGGAAGCCCTCACTGACCCTCACACCAGCGGGAAGCGGACCAGGCAGCTTGGGGGAATTTACCAGAACATGGAAATATATTTTCTTTGGCAACTCAGAGAAGAAGATAGCTTTGGCTAGGAGCCCGTCCCTGTTTATTGCTGAACTGAAGCCAGTGATAAAATTAAAAGCCAGAAACAAAGCACAAAAAGCGTAGAAGAAAAATATTAAATTGGTAACAATAAAGATAAATTAGAAGTTATGCTAAGTAGAAAATTTATAAGAAAATCTAAAGACATCCTGGTAAAATATCCATGGCTAGCAAGGTAGAGGACTAGATGAAATCGTACGAAATGCTAATAAATCAATTAGATGAATATGATGTAATGGTTGTTAACAGTGCAAAAGTAATACACGGGATTCATTCATATTTTCTGATCTTTACATGAAAATAAAAGTGGTATCTAGTACCACTGAGGGATGCTGAAGTGTATTTCTTCCCATCGGTATTGGAGGGGGAGCCCAGACTGCAGTTGTAAGGAGATGCTCAAAACGCAGAAAAGCTTCCCCGAGGCTCCCAGTGCTGGCCGAGAGTAGTGCTGGGTAATCACGGGCTGATTTTAACAAAATATGCAAGAGCTGGGAAGTTCCAGAAGTCTGGGAGACAGCAGTGTTAAAGGGAGGAAGGCAGGATGAACCAGTAAGGCAAGCTTGCCAGAGCTGACAGGAAAGTCAATTAGTGAAGCACTTAGCAGTAGTACTAATGTAATGCCTCTCAACACATTTTCATGGAAAACAGTTGTCAAATAAATCTGACTTCATTCTTTGATGAGGTTTGGGATTCGGGTCATACAGCCTTCTCTCTTACTCAGTGTTGGATTTTAGCATTAGTGTGAATGGGGGCAGAGCTGTGTGGAGCCCGACTGGCGTAAAGGAATACGAGAAGCCATTTGGGAGGATGGTGAAAAGGCACAGAAGCTGGTAGGGTGCATCTGGAGAGGCCTGCATGGCACAGGTCGTGGGTATTAAGGTGGAGTTTGGCATTTCTTGCTTCCCTTTCAAATTTTAGGGGGAAAAAATATCTCTGTGAGACTAACTCAGAAGCCTCCCTAGAAATGACATCACCTTGGAGGGTTACGTGTAATGAGTGGAGAGTTTGCACAATTCTAAGAGCGAGGGATGAAGGTCTCTATTTTGTACAGTGGCTATCTGAAATGTCAATGCCACCATGCTTTTGGACACCAGAATCAGAAATTTGATTGTGGAAGAAAAGGGACTCAAGGGCTATTTCTTCTTCACTTTATTTGGTTTAATCATCCTCCCCCCAGCCCTTCCCATCGCTGGGAAGTAACACATCCTGCACATTGCTGAAGCAAGAACTCTAAACAATGTGCTGTCTTTAGCTAACCATGAATAAAACAGAAGCCGGCACATTTTTAAAGCAGTTAGTGCTTCTGCTATAAAAAGAAGTTTATATGAAATGTGCTAGTGTGGCACAGCTGCTCAGGTTACTACTGTTGCTCCATACATACTTGCTCTGCCTGGATCAATTTTTTGTGTCATTTTTATCATCCAGTGAATCTTATTTCTTGAAACAGTGTAATAGTAGGGTGCTAAATAATTTCATTAGGGGAGGCGAGAACAGATGCATCTTGTTTTTGAAAACATTATTTCCAATTGAATAAGCCAGGTGAATTCACTCTCAGATAGTCTGTGCTATAGGGACACTTAATAAAGGTTCCTCTTTACTTGCTTTTCTAGGGCACAAATCTAATATATGGCTTCCAAACTCCGGTCCCTATAGAATTTGCACTGACTTTTTTCCCTGGCTATCAAAAGCAACAAAAATGGCCCCAGACTCAGGTGATTTGTGGCTGTTTGGAGGAGCCAAAGACTTCCCCCTCTGAGCCAGTTGGTCCCAGACACTCAGAAACCACCAGTTGTGCTCAGAGATAACTGCAGACCTGCACATCATTTGAAGTACTTCAATTTGGTTCATAAAAGTCAAGCTCTTTCAGACCAAGGGCAGGAAACGAAGGGGTTGATTGCTACAAGACCTCCCGAGGGATGAGGGTCCCCCTCAGATGCAGGAATGATCAGACAGCAACTGGAGGCTCGAAGGGGCTCTGCAAAGCAGCCGGCAGCACTCCTGCGCCGGCAAGGCCCCTGCCACGGCCACGGGCAGCACGACCGCTCTGACTGCGCTGACCGATACTGGGAGCTAATCCCATGCACAGGTAGCGGGAACGCCTGGAGCACATTGAGACACGAGCCAGGTTTCCAAAGCACCTCAGAGTTTTATCTGTGCAACCCTTGTTCCTCCCCACCTCACCTGCCCTTCCCTCCCCCTCGCTCATGGCATCCCACTCGCATAATGGCGTCAAAGCATCTCAGGGCATGCCCTTGTCTAACAAGGTGCCCTGCTGAGTGTCTGAAGCACACTTTAAAACAACAAATATAAATGCAATCATAAAGATGCACTAATGCAGAAAAAAGAATAGCAAGTATACACAACCCAGCTGAGAAGTAAGGGCCGGGCTGACCCGAGGTGTAAGTGAGCTGCTTCCCCGTGGTCACTGACATTTCTCTCGGCACCGACAAAACCAGCCTGTAACACAGACGTAGAGATTTGCAAGATGAAAGACGGGAGGAAGATTGACAGGTTATTGATTGAAGGCTGGATTCAGGCTGCACATATGTGATGCATGAACAAAGCAAGACATTAAAAATTAATAATAATAGCCAAGTCTCAGCTACTGGGGGACATTATCGTCTTTTGCTGTCTGCTTATCAGGTTCCCAACAGCAGAACAGCTTCTGTGCCAGTTCTTTATTTGAATGCTGTTACGCTTACGGCTGGGCAGAGCTGAGCTGTGCCTGCTGCTGCTCACCACACTTCCCATTTGACTTTTGCTTGTTGGGACCAAGCTTAGTCCTTAGGGGAAAAGTAGTTTCTCCTTCTGTCAGAATTAACTAAATATCATCCCCTTGGTGAAACTCACAAGTGAAAAAGCATGTATCAGACTAATATGCATAAAAAGCTTTTTTTAGCTGGGTTTCTGAAGACACTGCATTTGAAGTCTGTGTCTCCTACCTGTCCCATGGCAGTCGAATACCTGTGGTTATGTACTCTCATTAGATTTTGGTGTTAATTGAAAATGCCGTTGAAAGGCATGTAGCGTTGTTGTGCCATAGCCTAAGTAACCTCAGCAAGGTCTGAAAAAAGGAGCTTTTTTCTTTTGAAGAATGCAGGGAAGAGATGTCTGTCACCAAGATGCTTGGAAAATTTGCTCTATTATTATTTTAGAAGCAGAACAAACCTAGATTTGGCATCAGCAGCAGAAAGTGTTGACCTAGGTCAGTTATTTCTTGCGTGCGCTTTTTCCATTTGGATAGGCTCTTCTGCACGTGCGTCTCCTGGCACCGTGTACCACAGGAAAAACATTTGTCATTACTACACAGCAGCAAAACTTTCAGGCAGTAATTATTATTGTCTTTCCATTAAACCCACTGGAAATGCAGGTGCACCAGCCGAGGAAGAGCCAGCACAGGGCAGCACTGCCGTCTGCCGAGAGGCTCTAGGTATTTGGGAGAGGCACCGCACAGCTGCCTCAGTTCAGGATGAGCTCTGGCCAGAGTGAAAGGACTTCACAAAGGAGACGTCCTCTTGCATCTCCTCTGGCTAGAGAGCTGAAGCAAGCCAATCTTGCTGAGAGTCAGTGATTCAAGGCTGGGCTTCACCCTTTCAAGCACCTGCATTTCCTTCTTACTTAGCGGGATACATACAAAAAGTACTTGACTAAGTCAGACACGGAGTTTCATGCAGAAATCAAGTAAAAGCTATCATACAATTTTGCTCTGATGGGAGGCAAATACAGAGTAATTTGAGCTGAGTTTTCCTTTAAGTTTCTTCAGAAATGAAACCTGAAATGACAAGGAGCATGAGGAAAATTGCTCCTAGGTATTCCTGGGAGCTGAAATTGCTGAGTATTGCAGAGCTTCACCAAATCCCCTCATTCAGGATGCACTCTCACACTATTGGTAGACAGGACAGGGCTGAGATTTGAAAATGTCAAACAGCACAATGAACAGGCAGGGGTTCTTTCCTATCCAACAAGTGTATAACAGCTATGGTTGGCATAATATTTCAAAATATTCCCTCTGTAAAATCGATTTTTTTAATGAATCTGCTTGCCATGTATACACCATGTCTGCAAATAGACAAGGGACAGCATTTTACAGATAGGAATGTTTGACCCAAGCTAGTTTTATCATCGTGTGAGCTCATATATTCACAGGAGACCTGTATTTGAGCTAATGAAGTCTATATAGGAGCCAGAAGCACCTATTTGGTCACCCAGTAGAGCAGAGAACATGCACTGGGTGGCTTCTTAAAGAGTTCAGCTTTCAAGATGGGATAATCAGTGAGTAATGACCATTCCTTCAGCATATTTTCATATCGTCTAGAAGAAAACTATCAGACAGCGAGCCGGGGGTCAGTTCCAGCACAACAAATTTTCTTCTTGCTTGAGATGAATCACTGAGCATCAGTGAGAGGAAACTGCAATATATACATACGTACATGCTTTCTTTAGATCAAGGTTGTGATGGGATCTGCTTTTTTGATAGGGTTGGGAAACAAAGTTCTTCTGGCCTTGGGTCACTGCTAAATACACTGTCCTGTGGGAGGTGGTCATGCTAACAGACAACATGCAAAACACATCTGTCCAGCATTTTAAAGGCTGCACTTTAAAAATTAAGATACAAGAGTGCCTGCAGATCTAAAATACCATGTACATGTCAGTGGATTTAGAGAACAGGCTCAATAAACAATGGAGCATCTGTTTGCAAAAAGCAGACAAAGCCAATAATCAGGCCTGTGCTTATTTTTATATCATAATTCACTGCTGGAGTGTGAGTGTCTGTGGCTTGACTCCTGATAAGCAGCAGACAGACAGAAACGTGGTCACCAGCTGGTGCTGCTGGCACCGCTGCCTGCATTGCAGCAGGGCTGGAGCCCAGGCAGGACGGAGCAGGACAGGAGCTGCTGAAGAGCAAAGGGAAAAAAAGACAGCAATTCTGTTTGAGAGGAAGGAAGGGGGCAGGGAGCTGAGTCAGGTCCCTGGTGCACAAAGGCACCGGCGATCACCTCCTTGCTGTGACAGTCCAAGGGTGGTGGTGCACCCTCACGGCACGCTGGGGCTGGCTGCGCCTTGCTCCGCACTGTGTGACCCGTGCGGAGGTGCACGGCCCCTCTGTGCCGAGAGCTGGTATTGGGAAGGGGCACGAGAGACTTAAGAGCCAGAAGAACAAAGTATTGGCAGAGAGAAGAAAACCAACCCAAATGTAAGTGACAAGTGGTGTTCGAATAGGAAGCAGTGTCTCGTTGAACTCTGCACATAAAATGAGTGGAGAGAGTGGAAAACGTCTAAAGCAATTTGAGGAAGTTTATTGGATCCCCACAGGGAGCTCTGGATTGTTTGTGTGGCTAGCGCGGCTTTTGCTGCTCATGTAAAAGCTGCCTTGAGCTTTCAGGAGCATTTTTTGGTGTTTGCTTTTCTCTCTCCCTCCCTCCACAGATGCATGGGTGTTCTCTTTCCCCACTGAAGCACTACCGCGGCCCCTCTCTCCTCCCCGGTGCCGACACCAGCGTCGGCCGAGAGGGAAGCGCCCTCCCTGTGCAGCACATCAGCGTTTCTCCCCCTTTTCCGTGTTCTTTGGGAGTTAGAGACTCATCCTCAGATCTGCCCTTCTGGTTTACATGATGCTTAAAGATGTCTTTGTGGCCTCTATAATTAGACTATCTGTTGTCATTGAGCTGTGGGCTGTTTCATTAGGTTTGTAGCCACATTAGTGCTATGACATCGCAATTCCTCTGGGGGATGAGAGCCATAGGGCTAGGCTGCTCCTGACTCCTGGTATGGCTTCCTCTGCTGATGCCACTCCAGGTACAAGCCTCCATCCTGTCCCCAGCTGCATCTCCCAATAGTTTAAAAGTGTCAGGTTTAAATCATGTCTACGAGATTCTCACATGGTTCTGTCACATACAGTACAGCCATTCCCTGTAAACCCTGAGCAAGGGCATGGTACAGGTGAGACTGTCTCTTCCCCAGGCTCCATTTTTCGTGGTCTCTCAACCTCAGGCTGGAGCACCAGAGCCAGACTTTTAACTGGTATAAAGCAAATGAATCAAAGTCCAGAGGAATCAGTAGTGCCGGAGGAGCCTGTGACTTTGCAGAGCATCTCAGAGATGCCTTTCATCAATTGCACATGCAAGCTATTGTTTTCTTGCAGTTTCCAGCTGTCTTTCCCCCCCATATGCTGTGTTCTCACTGTACTCTACCTAAAGTAAGAAGAAAAGTATTTGAGGTTTTCTTTTTTTTAGTCGCGCATTTTTAATTGGACTATAAATTCCACTTTGTTGTGTTCTAGAATGTTGTTTTTATTTTCCAATAGAACTGTCTCTTCTTTGATGAGGGCAGAGATTTATTACCCAATTTCCAGCTTTATGTTTCCCTTTTGGTCTGTTGTTTTAGCTGTCTCCTAGTTATACAGACAGCCCCTTTTCCCCATCTTTTTATAGTTGAATTTCCTCAAGTCCTTATTTCTGTGCTACTCATTAATGTCAATTTCCTTTACCCAGTATCCTCAGGATTCATCTTGGATCCATCCATAGACTTACATTTCCACTTTATATCTTCTTGAGGACGTCTTTGAGTCTTCTATAATTAGACAATATATTGTCATTGAGCTGTGTGATGTTACAATGATTTTATGGCCATGTTTATGCTCTGGGCCCCCTGTACAATGCCTGCACAGAAGTACTGGAAGGACATCTTACGTGTTTATTTTTATACACCCATGGAGAACATAACACCACGACCTTCAATCCAGCTTATGCTTATTAATCAGTAGATAAACTCACAGAACTCACAGCCACTTACTAGAGAACCTGTTAGAAGTCTGCACTATTAAGTGGTGTTTTAACTAAGTTTGTGTAATGGGAGGAAAACAGAGCCAGAGTTAGTTTAAGCACAAATACCTTGTAGCCTGGTAATTAAACCAACTCCCTAGTGCTCTGCCCTACAATGCCTTCTCATTAATCGGTGCAGGCAGCACATGGGCAGCAGTGACACAAGTAGGACAAAGCTGTGCTGTGGTGGAGGGCTGTCCCGGCACAGTCCATCCCCCCCCAGGCTGCAGGGCAGGTGCATGGAGACCTCGAGTATTTGCTTGAGGTGAGCTGAACTCCCCCAGTGCTGCGAGCAGAGCTCTGCCTTGGTCCACAAGAGCTGGGGCAAAACACAACCTAGGGCAGCTTCTCCCCAGGAGGCAAAGCCCAGGAGATGACGTGTGTTGGCCACGTTGCGGCCAAAATACAGACCAGGGCTGGCCCCCGTTTGGTAGGGTAACTTTGAGGGGACAATTCAGGGCTGGTGGAGATCCCCACTCCCCTGACTGTAAATACTTGCATCCTTTCTCCGTGGTTGGGGAAGAAGGGCTTCGATTGAGATACCCAGGCTCACGTGGTCTTTGGCAGAGCTCCCAGTGCTATTTCCCCACAGACCTTCTCCCTGCAGAAACCTCTCCTCCTTTTGGGAGGACTGGCCTCAGAGAGCAGGACCAAGATGTTCGGAGGAGCACACAGGCTGAAAGGAACAACCAGAGCAAGAACGGGGCATTTTCAGGCCTCTCGTGGCATTCACCGCTGCTGCGCCGTGCCTGGCAGAGCACCCAGGGAGCAGGGGACACGCGGGGACTGCTCTGCAGGAACCGCCCGGCAAGGTGCCGGACAAACAGATCGACCACAGGTGGATCCAGAGGCAGAACCAGCATCTCCGAGACCAGACTGAAGAGCTCCGTAGGCACCACCAGAGCAAAGCACTTGTCCTGCCAGAAGCTGCAAAGCCTGCATCCGCTGTTCTCCTTCCCAACACAGGACTTCCCAGAGATAATCGGGTCCTTGCAGGCACAGAAACGTGGACAAGCTCCCCATGGATGCACCTGGGGACACTGCCAAAGGGATTAGACCCATCACAGTCGTGCTCAGCTTTGAAACCGGTTGGGTTTTAAATACCAGCCTCTGCATTGGCTATGGGACTCCATTTGCTGACCTTTCTGCACATGCTTGCCATATTTATTTAAGGAAAGCCTTTTTTGCTTCTAAACTGAAGAAACAACCATCATCCTTCCATATTATTTTAGTCTGTTTATACAAAGTGGATCTCAGTACAGACTTCAAAAGGTCACAGGAAAACTGGGAGTTAATTGGCCCCATCATTTCTAATACTGCCTTGATATCGGGAAGATTCTTTGTTATTAACCAGAAAAAGGCTTACTTACTAGTATCTGATACTACTTAAAAAAAAAATGAAAATCTGCAGAAAGAGATTCAGCACATGTAGCTCTTCAGCACAGCTACAATGCCTTTTTTACCGCCCCCCTCCTCTCCTGCAGAAAAGGCTGCATTATTTCCACTAGTGGTGGGTGACCATCAAGAGGATGACAGCAGTTAAGAAAGGCATTTGTGTTTATCCCTTTAGCTCCATAGGCAACCCTCATATGTTCTCCCTGTGACCTTTAACTTAGGTTCCTCCTGCAGAAATAGACCTTTATGTATATTTGTTTTGGCACTTAACAAGCAAGGATTATTGAAGAACTCCTAAGGAAAAAATAAATTTCTTATATTCATGCATTATACTCTATAAGAATGTTTCAGATTTGCTAGCAAGATGTATTTGAGAGAGATAAAAAATACGTACTTGTTTGAGTTCTGGAAGGGGAAGCTAAAAATAGCATTATTAAGAGTAAAATCTACATAGAAGGAAAAAGCAACACCTAAGCACACACGTGGCTGCACACATCGCCATAGCACTTTCTTAGCTCATGCCCCGTCACTGTAACTGCCCACCCCTCTGCAGCAGGGCTGGGCCACCAGCCGACAGGACATGTCCTCGCGGTCCCCAGCGGAGCAGCTGCCCAGGGACGCGTGTGAAACAGGAGCTGCTGCATCCTCAGCAGCCAAAGCCGGCTGCCCCCAAACCACTATGCCATTAGCAATGTGATCCTCAAAATGAGAGTGCTGGTGAGCCATCCCTTCATTCAGGGATAAAGAAAATAAGGACTGGGTTATCTCTGCTGCCCAATCCAATATGTTCACCCTTCCGTTAGATTCTATTGACCAGCTTCAATTGCCAAAGAGATTAACCTGGCTGCTCCTAGGATTTGTGTTTGGATTACACTACAGGAGGAAATAAATAGTTGTATGCTTGCTTAGGTGAGGGAAAATAGAAAGACCAAACTTACATTTCAAACCCATTCACTTGTTTTAGTGCACATTAATGAATGAAGTTCAGATAAGCTCTTGTGAGCAAAGAAAGCCCAGCTGGAGTAAACAGTTCAGCATGCTAATCCAGTTAGGGGGTCTATATTCATCTCAGAGGGTATTGCAATATCATTACTGCATTAAGGCTCAGCTACACAAAGCAGAAGGAGCAGAGGTTGAACCAGGGGGATTTTTGGTTTCATCAAGCTTGACATCTGAGATAACACGTCATTTTCATCCCCATTTGAACACATTAATAAAAATTTGTTAGTTCAACATGAATGCTTCAAGAAGAGCCTCCTGAATCCAGAAAACTGAACACAGAGCTTGAATGCATCAAAATTAACTCCTGTTTATTGGGGAAACAAGCACTTTATTACTCCAACATGGAAAAGGATTATAGCAGTTAAAATCTCTGTAGTGAGCACAGTAGGGTACCCTCAGGGATACGCCACAGGTTTTGCAGAGGAGGATTTGCAAGTCATTTTTTGTGCTGAAGCCTGGGTGAGGAGCAGAGGCAGCAGCTCTCCTGGAGGCTCAGCACCTGCAGACTGCTCCTCCAGACCTGCAGGACAGCCAGGGAGAAACGGGAACAGGGAACTGCTCCACCGAGCTCAGGTTGGGCAAGGCTTACCTGGGCTAAGCAGAGATGGACATACACAGCATCAGACTGCAAACCCTTGCTCTGGTTTTCTGTGTCCTCAAAAGACCGGTTGCTCTTGCTAAGGAACAGGCAAGAAGGGACAAGAAAATCTGGTTTCTACTACTCTGTGCATTTCCCCAGATTTCAGCACTTCAGTTTGGATTAAGTTCCAGAGGTTCTGCTGCATTTCCCAATGCTTTCAGCACAAAACCAGTCCCTTTCCAGCTCATCATGTTGCCATCCAGTTACCTGTCCATGTGTACAAAGCCTCTATCATTACTGGACCCTATGAGAAAGCACACACATCTGAAGGGATTGCGCCAGCATGTGAAAGCATTGTTTGAAAACAGAAAGCTGCAAACCAGCTTCGTATCAGAGCCCTGCAGTACTGAGCAAGAGCGGTATTTTGCTAGTTTGGTCGATAGTTTCCCCTTTGTGTCATTTGCTCAATGCCGGTAATCATTACTCCTCAGGAAATACCCCTGAAGTGGGGGCATTTAATATCAAGCACAGCTTCTCCTTCCACATGCATGTTTCCTCAAGGGTAAGGAAACACCCATGGATCACCAGGCCACCGGTAAAAGCTCTTGTCTAAAAATAAAAGCATTTGCGAGCGAGCAGGAGGGCCGGCAGAGCCTCCGTCGGCGACCACTCTCCCCGGGGACACCTCCCCTCTGAATGCTTCTCCCACACAGCCGGGGGAAGCCCCTTGCAGTGTCTCCTGCTGTATTTCATAAGCACAAAGGGATCTCCCCCCCCAGCTGCAAATATGCTACCGTGGCACCAATTTTATTCCCAGTTCCCATTGCAGTTTCATCTGAGAAAAGCAATTATAGCTCAGAAAAATCTCCACATCGTGGCATTGTGCCTGTCATCCCGGGGAAAGCTTTCACTGCCTCCATCCCCCAGCTGCACTGCTGCAACCTGCTATCACGGGCGCTTCATCTCCGGCCAAACTAGAGCAAAACCCTCCCCGGGAGCCCACCTCTAGCAAGCAGGACTCGACCTGGCTGATGGGGACATGGACGCTACCTTGAATTTTTAGTCACTGCTGGCAGGTCACAGGTCACGCAAGGAAGGGAATGATAAATTTACTAATATGGCTAAGTGGAGCAAATTTCCACCCTGGGAATGTTTGTCCTTTCTTCAGCCAAGTGGAGCTTTCAGTGTCCTAAAGCTCCTCACGCTAACTCAAAAGCAGCATAAAACCCAGGGTTCCTGCAAACTAAGATTTTTTCCTCCCAGTGATTTTCAAAGAGCTTTCCTGGGTGGCAAAGCATCACAAGTCATTACAGCACGGCTTCCAGACACTTTCTTCCATTTGCTCTACAACATACCAGGAGAGCATTTAACAGCAGAGTTTCTTTCCCTTTAAAATGTAAAAGTGGGGGTTTCGTCCACTGTGAAGTGACATTATTTTTTAAATTAGGCACCCCTCCCCAAACAGCCCTCTTGATCCCCATCCCCCCTGCAAAGGGCTGAAAAGCTGCAGGGATAGGAAGGAGAGCAAGGTGTTGGGAGAGGGGACGGAGCCGGCTGCCTGGCACTGAAGAAAAGCCGAGGACAGAGGTCAGCAGGACAAGCTTCTGGTCTGCCTGTGCCATCCGTCTGGCAGGATCTGTCTGCAGCCTCCATAATTACCAGGGAGTTTTCAGCTGGGGGTGATACAGGAGCTGAAGAGCAAGAGGAGCAGGCAGCGTGACAGAGCAGGAGTCGGGGAGATGCTGCACAGCCGGCACTGGCAGGAGATGCCCCTCCTGCCTCCAAGCACAGACCATCAAATGGGGACGTGACACTGGTCATAGGTAGCTCAAAAACATGGGGGGAGAAAAAGGAAAGATCTGAGGTGGATCTCCGCAGGGGGACAGGATGCTGAAGAGGAGGTGGCAGTTCTTAGAGCTCACAACCATCCCCCTTGTTCATGACTGAGCTGTCAGTGTGGCCAGCCTGGCCCTTGGGTTAATCCTCTCTCACAGTCGGTTTAAAGAGAGGCAACTGGGAAAGCTGGCTTATTTAATAGTTGTGAAGCACCTGGTGCATCTGAAGCAATTTCTCCAGAAGCCCAGGATGCTGCCTGGTCTGCAGGGAAGAAGCAGGACTCTGCTGCCCTGCGGGTTTCTTATTCCATTGCCCTCCCTGTGCAGCTCTGCCAAAGCGAGTCTCTAAATTAAAGCATTGCTCCTGATCGTGTCACAAGTATTGCAGCACACCCACTGCTATTTGGGGTTGTCTGTCAACTGAAAACAGTTTTTCCTGGCTGTAGCAGTTCCCCGGAGCCTGATTTATCTTGCAAGGTCTCTGGCAGGCTACTCCTGAGGACACAGGCCAGGAGAAAGCAGAAGTAGGGGGACAGCAGTGGGAGGCTGTCTGCAGCATCAGGAAGATCTCCATCCCAAGAGGCTGTGCCTTCAGTCTGTTGGCTTTCCAGCAAGGAAGCTCTTTCAGAAGCCCCCAAGAGGGACTTGAGCAATGCCTGGAGATCCACACTGCTCCCCACTCAGGAGAAGGCAAGGTCACCTCCATGGCTGGGAACATCCTAGTAGCTGCCCCTCTCCTGCTCCAAAGAGGAAGGCTCTGCTGGGGCGCCAGGGAAGGGGGGCAAGGACTGGACCCCCCCGCACTTGCACAGGAATGGGGGAAAGAAAGGGAAGAGCACACCAGCATGAAGGAGCCTTATCCCTCACTTCGTGTTTTAATTTCTGATCTTTTCTGCATCTTTTCTACATTTCAACAGCAAGGTCCACAGCATGACCAGAAATAGTGCTATTGATTTCCAGTGCTAACTCATGTATTTTCATTATTATAGCCCCAATACATTACTAGTTGATTTTAATTAAGGGAATCCCATGAAGCACATGGATGGCGCACACTCACCCTGGCAGAGCAGCCGAGTTGTGATACCAACTTTAAAAGAGCACAGCACAGAGCAGGACACATGCGATGCCAAAACCCCGCACCCCCCAGTCCAGCCACCTTGCCGGGCATCAGCTTTGCTTGTAAAGCAGCACTGGCGCTTACACAGCTCTGCAGTGACAGCAGCTCCTGCTGCAGCACAGATCCCCTCGCACTCAGCACAGCCGTACTCAGCAGCTGCACACACAAAACTGTACCAGGTGGTGCAGGGCAGAGGGCACGTTTGCAAGCGACATATGATTTCTAGAGTTGGATCGGCACCCTGCAGGTTCCCCCAACCACCCTTGGGACGGTACTGGAACCAATGCATTTCCAGTAGCTTAACTGAGGGTTTTGCACAGGGTGCGTGGCAGTGACCCGACAAGTGAGTTCATCAGATTCACTTGCTGCTACCCAGCAGAGTCCCACTTACTGCTGGTCTAGAAGATGCTAGAAACATATTTTCCAAATAGCCTTTAAATATATTACACGCATCAAGAAGAAAGCAATGCATAAACCAGATGCTCAGCACTATAGTAGGGTGTGTATCTGCAGCATCCTCTCCAAATTTGCTTTCAGATGGACTGTTCTATTTATTAATCTTGTTTTTTTCTCACTTAGCTCTTTTAAACTGAAGATATTACTTGAGTTCTGCACCAGTCATCTGTAAATCAGGGTCACTGTCCCTGATTCAGATATATGGCCCAGGCATGGCAGTAGTAACCACTGTGGGGCTGCTCGTCCCACACGCAGGAAGAAGAGGGGGAGGATTGTTTTGCCCAGCTTCATGTGGTTTCCCCACAGACAATCTGCTTACTGTAGACCCACTGTGGAGAGGAGGAATGCCAGCTCATGTTCACTGATTTATATATAGGGTGGGAAATAGGAAGCCTTCACTCCTCTCAGCTTTCCTGTCAAAAATCTCTTCCTTGAATATGCTTTTTAATTAAAGTCAAATTCAGCTGCATTTTAAGCTCCTTTTGCATCTCCCACTCACAAGTATCCCTTCCTCCTGAGCTTGCTTAACTTCTGTCAAATCATTTTTTCCATTGAATTTGTGCTATTCTCAGTTTATGGCTCCCACTTTACTTTATACCATACAACCATTACACAGGAGATACTGACTCACCTAAAAATGAAAGAAATAGCAGGGAAAAAAAAACAATTCTAGGTAAAAAAAAAAAGCTAAGAAAGTAGGGGGTTATTTAACATCCCATGGGAAGCCAGTCAGTTTACCTTTCACGGTACTATCCCAACAGACCTAGAGCTAAGATAGTGACACAGAGGTACAGAGATTGTGGTCTGAGCAGTCCCCGCTGTGCTCTGACCGCAGCAAGGCTCTGGTCCTGGCAGTAAAGAAAGATCCCAGACTTGAGCTACCTTCCCAGTCTTTACCAAGTGCCCGGCCAAAACCTGATTCCTACATTCAGCAATGCCATGCTCCAGAACTGGCAGAACGTGCTAATTCCTGTATCACCTGCAGGAGAGGCTCCAGATAACAAAAAAGAAATTTTTATCTAAATAAAGTTCAACAAACATACCTTAGATCTACAGGTCTGCTTTATGCTCTGATCACTCCTTCGGCTCCCCAGCTTCTCCCACTGCTCTGAAAGAGGCCCTAGCTGCCCCAGGGAGGCACAAATACCCACCCCAAGGCCAGGGCAATTAGAAGAAAGCAAAAACCCAGCAGCAGCGCATAGCCCGTAGGCAAGTGCTGCTTTTCACTGTCTACTTCAGAGTTTATAAAAGAAGTTTTACTTCAATCAGTAGATATTACCCCATTAACCCTTCCAGAGACCTGACCCCACCCTCCATGCTCCCTGTAGCAGTTTGTTCATTTGTGCTAACGAGGCATGTGTTATCACTCATGTTTATGATTGGGTGATGTATCTCATTAATTAGCTCTGCATGAATCAATAGGAGCTACTCAACACATAATCCTTGGTAATTCATAATGCTGTAGTTGAGGAAACAGTGTCCTTAGCATTAAATAAACAGTGATCACTATGACAAATCTTAGAACTATCATAAAACATCAAAGCTTTGGGGTTTGGTATGAACAATTAAGTGGTTAGGTCACTGCTGAGCAGACAAGTGGTACGGTTACATTGATGACAAAGGTGTGAAGCACTGTACGATGACTAACGTGCATTTTTAATTGGATTTGAATCTATTCATAAAGTTTTCCTATTCCACCTCCTCTATAATTGGAATGGTCTTCAAATTTCCCCTTTTCTGAGCTACCAAACTAATAATTTACCCACTTAATTTGTGATTCACTTAGTTTGTTTAGTCATAATAATGAATATTCAGCTTCATTAGCACATATTTGGTTCAATTCATACTGAAATGCATTCAGCTCTGTCAATGTGACAGTTGGATCACTCTGCAGAGCAGCGGCTCCCAGCTCTGGGTAGCGAGATGGCGTAAATGGCACTTGCTGCACTTGTCACCTCAGCAGGACCAGAGGTGTAAGAAGGGCCTCGCAGGGTGCCTTGCCCTTCCCGGAGCTCGGCGTGGAGCAGCTTGAGCCCCAGGACCGCGCTTGGGTCTGCTCCCGTCTCACGGCACAATCCAAACCCCTCTTTCCACAGAAGCAGAGCCCAGCATGGACGGGACCGGGCCCCTGCTCTGGTGTGAACAGCCAGCTCCTCATGCACCACGGGCCAAACCCTGGCGCTGGGTAGAGAGGCCAGAAGCAATATAAAACCATCCTGGGCAGCCTGGCAGCGTGGCTGGGCGCAGGCAGGGTGCCCATCACCGCGTCCCTGCGCTGCAGCCACGCTCACCGAGGCCCGGAGCGAGCGGTGTGTTCAGCCAAAGGCACCGATCACAGCTCCACGCAAGCTGCTCTTTCATGTGCATCGTTTTCTTTTATGGGATGGAAAAGATTTTTAATAGCTGATTTTGATCGTTTAGGGGAATGTAAAATTCCTTTGCAGTCGCGCTGCCGGGCAGTTCCAGTGCATCCCTTTGCACCCCTGGCTCTGTGTGTAGCTGTTTGTAAATTGAGAGTACAGATGACAGAAAAATAATGAAAGCGTTTTTCAGAGCAGATCCTTTTGTCATTCCCTTTTTTTCTTTCATCCCCTGGAATAAAGTGCTGCTTTTAAGTCAGCAAATCTTTCAGCTGTAATTACCCTGGGTATTCAGAATTGACAATTAGGAAATACAAAAAAAAAAAAAAGGGAAGGAAAAATAACCATTCATAAAAATTTTTTAACATCGCACATTTACAAAATGCCTACCCTATGCAGATCTTTCCCACCATGAAAGAGGTTAGTCAAGGTAGACTATGAAGGAATTTCTAAAAAATCCTGAGCTTTGTTTCCTCACAAAATAGCGGATCATGCAGACGCAGCGGCCGCCCTCCCCCAGGATGCTCCAGGGCTGGGGTTCCCTGCCGCTGCGCTGCGAGCGGGGTCTGCCCGCGCTGCCAGAAACACTCCTCGTTCCTCCCTCCCTGCATGGTCAGTACGGAGTAACCACCTAGAAATAGAGCGGGAAAACCCCATCTCGCCAAAAACGGGCTCTGAAGTTCTTTTCCCAAGCACGGCGCGGAGCAGCACGGGCACTGAGCCCAAGCTCCCTGCCTCAGAGCAGCCCCCCGTGCTCCCCACCACCTCCCGCTCCCAGCACACACAACAAGCACCACATGCTGGCAAAGTCTGGTTTTTCTCTCTGTCAAACGACGTTAACTTAGGAAGGGAAAAAGGCTAAAATAGGTGTCTAGCTCTCCCAATTACACCTTTGGCTGCCCCTGAGCACCAGCGGCACAGGGCGGTTCAATCACTTGAGCCTTGAACTCCCTTCTGCACCACGCACCTCTTGGAAACCTGTTGAAATCTATTACAGACCTTTGATCTTTTCCTGCGTAAAGGTCTTTCTGTGGAGAGTAGATGGGATTAAGCAGACAAATTTTTCCAGAGAACTCTGTGGGTTATTTTCCGTCTGCTTTCTTTTAAAAAGAGGGGAAAAAACAGAAGATGCTAACAGCAAAGACCCTGACAGGGTTTGGGATTGTCAGGTCCTGAATGGAATCCATTTCATCAGTCAAATTCAGCATCTATCAGGAGCAAATTCTCAGCATGTGGCATAAAAATCTTGTAAAACTGAACTGTTAAATATTTAGGGCAGATGACAAACAATATGTCATAATATTTGCAGAACTGCATTTGCTATTCAATGCATCATCTTACTTAAAGCCATGATTTTTGGAAGCATCAACACAAGAATGAGAAACAATCAGTTGACTGCTGGTATTTGGTTACATTGTAAATGAAGTATAGGATTTAATTTAGATTTCTTAAGTCTTATACGCTACTTGCCAGGTGAGTATTAACATTTATTAGCTGGGGCTTAGCAAACAATATTTAAGAAGAAATTAATTAACATGCAATAATTGTAATTTTAATTGGGTTGAATTTTTATGTGAGACTTGATTTCATTGCAGGACACCTTCTATTTCATATTTATACCAGGTATATTTCTATTTCCAGGTAAAACAGGAGCTAATAACAGGTAGGGAAGGAAATGGACAGAGAACTTAAAAAAACCACAGCCAGCCAAGCTGCGTAGACTCGAGGTTGAGCCCTTGCTGGGAAGAGCGTAAGGCTGGTCAGTGTTGCTGCTCCTCCTCTGCCAGGTTCATTCCTACATGCAGTTTTCATTCTTGGGAATAAATTCTTATATTCATTCTTACATACGATGTCTCAGACTGGGCATGCTCTGCTTGCTGGGCACCAGTTCAGGAGTCTGCGGGTGGCCCGAAGGCAGCACCTGTTGCAGAGACCACCCCTGGTTTCAGTGGGCTCGTGCAGGTCCGAGGGGCCCCAGAGCTGGGGCTCCCTTAGTGCAGAGCCCAGAGATTTGCAAATTCCAGTTTAACTGAGAAGGCAAATTTTTCCCCAAAAAAAGTGTTCTCGGTTTTCAACACCCTGTATTCAGTTTACAGTGAATTTTCACAAATTAACCAGTCGGACCCAGTTTGCACTGGGTTAAGTGAGAAAAGCATTTGCCCGCTCGGGCGGAGGCTCTGCTGTAGCACCCGTAATTAATCGCCTGCGAGGGCACGGCGCAGTGGTGGCAGGGGGGTCTGAAACTGGAGAGCGTGTGCAGGGAGACTCGGTGCCAGTGCTGAGCTCCGCAGCACATAATAAAGACAAATCTGAAGTATTTTATCATCCTGCAGGTTTTGTTACAAGCCCGGTCAATCACAGGCACGAGCCTGGATTTATTTCACTTGTGGCCTTGCTTCTCTGCTTCGTATTTCACTCGAGCTGTGCACCAGATGGACACCACATCTAACACTAGATTACACCGCAGGCCAATAAAACACAATAGAAAAATATACTCACAGCTGTGTTGCCTAAACCCTGTATTATAGATCCTTAATAATTTTAAGCTTTCAAACATTTTTTTCTCCCGTATATTACAGTTTAAAACATGCTTATAGCCCAAAGCACGACCATAAAAATGACATAGAAGCACGCCTGATTTATTCGGTCACCGGTGATTTCCAGGACGCGGTCGCCGAGCTTACACCATCTCAGTAAGGTTTTGGGGAGGGAGCTGCTCATGGCTGGGAGCAGGTGAGGGCTCGCCTCCTCCAGCACGCCTCTGCTGCGCGGCAGCTCTGGGCATCGGACTTGACCGGCACCGGTGGGCACAGTCCAGCCCAAATGTTCCTCCCCTGTGGCGGGGTGTCATAAAGCAGAGGCACAAATAAATGCTGCAGTTTAATTCTGTACTTGTGGCAGCCCACGCACAAAAAATCTGAATTGCTAATTAATCAAGGTGAGCCCAAGTATTTGGTGAGGTATCTGATAGTGAGAACAATTGGAAAGTGAGTAGCCCAAAGTTTGCAAGATCTACCTTTTTCAGAGAAATAAGCCTGCTTAAAGTGAAAATGTAGAGCCTGTGGGAGCCTTTCCCGGACACTGCTGAGTGAAACTGGTGGGACTGGGTGTCACTGGGCTCCTTCTGGCAGCTCTGTCCATCGGGGGTTTCTTGGGCTGCAACTCACTGGTCACTTGTGGAGATCTGCGTTGTGCTGTGAGCTGTATATTGGGTAAATTCAAAGTTTCTTGGCATTTTCATTGCCCTTATCTTGATGGGAATCTATTCCTGGGAGATTATGCTGCTGCATTTTTATTTTTTTAATTAATTGAGCCTGCTTAAAAAAAAAATGGCCATTTCATTTTAATCATGTATTATGCAAATAAAAAATTTAAATATCATTAAGAAATCTGTTGCTAGCTTAATTTATTTCTGCTGTAGCACTGCTAAAGGCCTTTGATCTCAGATTAGTGCTTTGATCCACTCCCTTGGTTGGGGTTACGCACCGCTGCTGTGGTAAATGCTCTTTCTCAGATGTAAAACATGCAACACCAGAACAGCTTGTTCAAAGAAATGGCAGAGGAAACATTGCCAATTAGGCCAAGCAAGTAGGAGTGACAAAGGAGAAGTTTGTTCCTCGGAGCTGCCACCTGCCCAGCCGTGCCCCAGCCCCACGGGGATGAGTGGTGCCTGCGCCCGCACACGCTGACGGAGGTGCCAATGGCTGTGCTAAACGACCCAGACCTGCGCGGCCCACGGACCGAACGGATAATTTCTACTGGAGGTGGCATACCTTTCCAGACCATCCCTATCTACTTTTCCCTAAAAAAACAAGCTGCCATATTCCATTAACTTCTCATTTAGTGCAAGTAAAGTGCTGATACATAAATTTTGGCTACAGTGGGTTTAATCAGTTAATTTAACCAGAAGCATTAATAATGTATTTCTTTCCCACTTGACTGCTCATCTGTTAAACAGCTTATACATAGGAGAAGAATGTCACCCCCTGTGACATGAAGTACCTAATACAGTGCAAATGAGATAGGATTTTGCATATTCCGTATCAAAACAAGAAAAGGGGGGGACGCTGTTTCCTGGGAATGGCTCAACCTGCTGTGATGGGCTTTCTGTCCTGGCAGGCGGGAAAATCCCTCCTGATGGGACACACACATTTTGCGTATCTGATTTTCTGGTTGAATTAATTTTCTTGGCATTACTCAGCAAGTACCTGGCCTTTCATTATGCTGCAAAATGTGGTGGAATTTGAGGGCTGGGAACGTTGCTCAGCCCATCAGCTCCTCCCGTCAGCTGCTATGGGGTCCCCAGGACACCCCCGGAGAGGCGAGCAGCGCTGGGGGAGCCAGGCTGCAGGCAGGTAGCTGAGAGCCGCACTGTCCCCCTCTCCAGTTCAGCTCCGTGCCGAAGTCCCACGGCAGTGGCCATGCGGCAGTGCCGGCAGAGGCTGCCAGTGCCTTGGTGCTGTCGTTAGGGTTAGAAATCTGAATTTTTGTGTTCGCTTTTGACAGTGTTGGGGAGACAGGGAACCCCTGGCCACCTCAGGGACCGGCAGTTCCACTCTGTCTGTCCCTCCTTGAGCTCACAGGGGGTTCAAATCAGAGTGAGAGCTGTATTCCCTGCACCACATCTTGCCTCTTCTGAAGAGCATTAGGGAGCAAATTCGGCAACATAAGCCGGGGCACTCACAACTCCCTCCAGCCAGGCTCTTTGAGCGGGCAGACAGACCGTGGAGAGGCTGGGCTGAGCCCCCGCTGGGCTCCATCTCGCTGTTGGGTTTCATGGACACGGGGGAAGCTTCCAGCTCGGCAGGTACATCATGGGCTTCATCAGTCCGTGGAGGCAGAGCGACCCGGGGCCCTCAGAAAATACAGCTGGAAATATGCTGGACCTGAGAGCCGGAGAAACTGCCAGAGGAGTAACGTCTGTCTGCTCAGGGACAGGCCCGATTCCTTTTTAATTCTTATAAAAGAGATGCGTAATGAATACAGGCAGCGTGTGAGCGTAAGCAATCCAGACACACCGGCTCTGAGGTTAATCCTCTTCCTGCGTTCCGAGTCAGATCCTCCCCCTGGGTTTTAAGCAATTAGCATCCAGAGAGAGAGCAACCTCCGTGGGCAGGGGACAGCTTGCGCCTGTGAGCAGCAGCAGCAGCAGATTCCTGCACAGGGTCTCTCTTGCGTGATGCATGTTTATGAAGCCTGAAATTGCTTTGGATATGTGGCTGTGCTGCATCACATTAAGCAGTGCCACACTGAAGTGACAGGCCTGATGCATGATCAGCAGCAGTTTAAGGGGACAGGAACTCAGATCCTGCCGTGCCGTTGTTCTGTCAAAACCAGAAACCCATTGACAGACCTAAGGGATTATTTTCAGCTCCTTCCCAGAAGGTTTGTTTCAATAAGTTTGCAAGTTCTGTTTACTGCCTTTGCGTTGAGCCCATCCACGGTCCTGCCGCAGGGAGTACATTCCGGGCTGCTGCCGTCCGACACGTACGGTCCGATGGGAGCCCATGGAGGACCAGGGCAGAGGGCTCCACTCCATGTCTCCGGGGTGCAAGGACTTCCCAGGCAGTAAAAAGGGCTTTCGACAGAAGAGGTGCTGAAGGGTGGGAGCCCCCAGCACTGCTCGGCACTGCCTTCCTCACTCATCCATTTATAGGATGATTTTGTTTCTGTTTGGAGAACACCAGCTGGCATTGACATCAGATTCAGGGGCTCTACTCAACGCCTGGCTGAACGAGGGACCAACTCCAGCTTCAGCTGCATTTACTTGTGGAGCATTTTATAGTAGCAGCTCCATGGGGGAAAGCGCAAGGAGAGATTTCTTGTGAACAAATCTGTCATTGCTTTTCCTTTTTTTTTTTTCTGATATTTATTGCCCTCTGGATTTTGCTGCTTTCACTGCATTCAGTATTATTGCATCTGAGACTGTAACAGCCCCACGCTGACAGGCAATCTCTGGGAGCTTTAGCTCCATTCCCAGTGCACAACCTTGTGCTCCTGAGAACTTTCTTTTACTTCCCACCAGTGTTACCTCATTTCTCTTTATCAGTATAAACACCGGCCCTGGAGGGACCTGGACCATGACAGTGAAATTCTCTCCAATGGACTGGTCAGATGAGCAGAAGCAGCAGTTCTCAAGGCCTTCCCAGGGGAGGCATGTCTTGTGAGGAAGGGCTCTCCCATCCTCCTGCCTCAGGGACCTGCTGAGCGGCATCCTGGAGAAACAGGCACTAAATGATGTGTACAGGTCCTGATCTGCCCGTTTGCTAATATTGTCCCCAAAACAGAGCCCATCAGAAGAGGACAAATTGCCATGCCACAGCCAGCCCTGCTGTTCAAGAAGAAAGGCGTTTTCTGACCTCAGATTAAAAATACATAAAATACAGATCCCTGGGCACGAGAGGTGTGTGAGACAGAGGCACGAGCTCTCACGTCCCTGGAGGAGCTAAGGCTGGCTCCATCCTCAGTAAGAGCTATTTCAAAACAAGAATTTCTTCCCGGATGTCACATGGAAAGAGACTGTCAGAAAGCTGTCTAAATGTGTTAACAACACTGTCAGCGGGGGAGAGAAAAGTGTTATCAGAAATAGTTGTTCTTCAAAGCTAAGTAACTCAGTGATTTTTTAAGGAGTAAAAGATAAGAGATCACACCACACACTGAGGGCTGTTGGAATTTTCTTTCCAAGAATGAAGCTGTTTATTTTGTTAAAAAGGCAAAGAGGGGAGAAAGTGAAAACCTAAAATACTTTGACTTTCTTGACTTAGCTTTTGACAAAGCTAAAAATAACCCAAATTGCATTCAGCCTGCGCAGCCGCAGCTCAGATAAGCTAGAGTACTGGAAAAGGATTCCCGTTCCGTTGACCAGGCTTCCTTCTGGCTCCCTCCTGGGGCCATTCCAAAAGTCTTCCAGCGTCATCACCTGGGGATGGGAGGAATGCAATGCATCTTTGCTTGATGCAGACAGACTTGGCCCCGTTCTGATCAGCATCAGTGGGATTTTGGGTGTTTCGTGTGATCCAGATTTTACCCTGAGCAGAGAGGCTAGTTTTCCACTGCTCAGAGTGAGATCCTCTGTGTTTTGCAGCTAAAGCTGCCTTCATGTGCAGTGCCAGCCTCCTTCCTGAGGGCTGGCCCTAACTCTGGTCTAGATCTAAAGGATCTGCTCTTCTGGTCTAGATCTAAAGGAGAGTTTTATGTGTTTGCTTTGGATTCTCATTTTGAATTTTTAAAACTCCCCACCTCAGCAGCACATCAGCGGTCATCAAATAAAATAACATAAAATAATAAGACATGAAGTTGATTCTAATTAGCGTGTTTTCCCATATGCTGATTGACATTCTCGGGGGAGCAATTAGCCTGCTTTAAAGGCAGAAGACAACTGAATGATTATTTAATCTGCCTAGTGACTGATATTTAAAATCCAAGAAGTCAGATGTGATAACGGATGACTCCATCAAAAAATATGTAAAAGTAAATGACAACGGTTGACAGCATTTGATCCTGTCCTGCCTGAGAAGATTCCAACAGTTTGTGCTGAGGCATCTCCTACAAGGCTGATTCCCAGACCTCCTGGACCCCATTGCACTAAAGGCCATACAAACATGTCATGAAAAGGTTTTCAGGGGAAAACATATATGCAAACAAACTCAACCTGAAGTTGGTAAACTTCAGCGTGTGTTGAACAACACATGGTGTTGCAGTAAGGAGTCTGTGGGCTGTATTGACTGGTCAGGGAAACAGCACGGTACCTTCCTGGATAAATTAAGCAGCGAGTGCTCTCATGAACATCAGGAGGACATTACAAAGTGTGACAAACCTCAGCATAGCCATCTTTTATCTGTCTGCAAAGCCACGGGAGGTTAAGAAGGAAGGAAGGGGAAGCCAGGACCTGAACAGACAGAGGCAATACTGGGAAAAGGTCGTTAGCACCAGGTCAAGTGAGCAGCATCCATTAATCTCCAAGACATTTGAAATAACTTCAAAAATAGGGAGGAGGCAGAAATGGTTTAGAGAGAGACAGCAACACTAAAGGACCTTTAGTTTTACTATCTCAGATGAAACTTGTTTACAGCTAGTATATAAAAGTGGAAACTGTTTTGTTGTTGACTTTTTATAGCCCATTGACTTTCTATACTTTGATAAGAGTAAAGTCACAGTGAGGTTACTGTTGCAAGACCCACATGCAGTCACTCTCTCTGGGGAGCACAGGGAGAGCTGACCAAGTTTGTCCAAACACCTTGCAGAAGATTGCCCAACTTTGCATTGCTTCCTCTTTCCTGTTGAGGGTTGCAGGGGACGCATGGGGTCCCCCCCAGCCTGGCAATCGGCCAGCTGATGTCACATCCCTCATTCTCTCAATAGCACAAGCTGATACTCTCCATTTTGCTCAAATGGAAAAGCTGCAACAATTATTTTCATAATTAGCTGGCTTTTCAAATTAATGCCAGTTATGCTATGTAATCATGATGAAGATTATGTATTAATCAGCTGTTTCAAGCCGGTTATTAGGCTCTTTAAATAATGATCAGAATGAACATCTCTGAAGGAGAGGCGCACAAGCCAAGAGGGACGGCAGCGCACGATCTCTAGGAGCGGGGAGCTGCTACCGAAGGGACAGGGCTGTGCTCAGCACACCCGGCTGCAGTGCAGATCTGCCGTCAGGCACGCTCTGTCCCCCGAGTTTCTGAGAAAAGAGCAGGCTGTTGCATGTGGTGGCTGCTCTTCAACACCTTAGCAACTGCAGTAGATTTCACATTGTCCCAATATATTCAGCACCCAGCAGTATAACCATAAATACGTTACTTCTGCCTGTCTGCTTTCTCATTGCCTGGCACTAAATTCAAGGTATTGGGTGGCTGCACAGAAAATTCTTTTCTGTCAAAAAGCCTGTTATATCCAGTTAGATGTCTGGAACGTGAATTTATCTGGGATCAAACACCAATAATCCACATACCCAGTCCTTCTATATTCTATCGTAATAAGACATGCTCCAAAGCAACCCTGAAAGCTCCAAGCTAGAAGAAAGCTTAATGTCAGCTGGTTGTTACATTAATCAATGTAACATGAACCCCATTATCACTTCAGGATGATGCTAGAAAACAAAAAAAAACCTTGCTAAAGTGTTCTGGACAGTAAAGCTTTGAACCGAAAGACGGGGATGAATCTCATGCTCACTTTAGTTTTGTTTATTGTTTCTGCTGTAATATTGTGTATGAAGTTTCTCAGCCCTAAGAAACTTGGATTGAGCTACCAGCATGTGCAAACTTTGGTATGAATGAATAATCTTCCTTGCACCGGTCAATAACGAAATGTTTTGGCATGATCCAATGAGAATGAGGCAATTGGGCAATTTTGCTAGGCTCCTGCCTACACTGCTAGGCATTCTAGATTGAAAACCTAGTCAAAAGTGACTTGCTGAAGATCGCATGGGACTGAAATGGGTCTCCAGAATGCAGATTCAGCCTCTTTTTCTTTATTCTTCCCCCTATTACCAAAGTTAGTACTGAAATCAGTACTATTTTTTTCTACCAGAGACATGCAGTGAACAGCTCAAACATTTTTGGATGTTTATGAATGTAAATTAATTACCACATTCACTTTACAAGTGGGGACACAGATGCACAAAGGCTGCAGGGGAAGAGGATGGAAGTGACTTGCCACGATTCTGGGGAGCAGAAAAGTCAGAGGCCTCCTGCAACTCCCTTTGCAGCCTTGCTGTGAAAATCTCCAAGCATTGGTACTGTGGTTTGCTCAGCCCATGGCTTTGGTCGGGTTCCTGGGAGGACGCACAGTGTGGCTGTCAACAGAAATGTCAGCTTGGCTCTTGCCAAACTGGCACTCTTGGCTAACACCAAATTGCCACAAAAACTATAGCTAATGTGTTCTGGCTCCTGGAGGAGGATTCATGCAGTTGCTTGAAAGCTAGGAGGGCTGAGTAGACATCTGTTGTCTATAACAAAACATTTTAGGACTACCTTAAATTGAAGAAGATGTTCCTTCTGCTAATGAACCCAGAGACCATCTGTTACCGATTGCACTTGCTTATCTAGCTCATTCATTAATTATTTTGGTTTATTTTTTAATAAGAGAGAGCAAGGTTTATGTGTCTTTCCATGGTTGTGTAAGGGGCAGAGGACGGTGCCTACATCTCCGAGACAAGGACATGCAATTACATAATTTACGCCTGCACTGAGTCACTTCAATTAGTGTGGCTGTCGGCAGGGAACTGAGGACAAGACTCACAGATACAGAGCCAAGAAACCCAGCGATACTGTGACATGAGCTTGTTGCCCTTGGGGATGTGTAATGGCATTAACAACTTTTGAACATGGGAAAGCATGCATTCAAGATGTGCATTATTGAGCAGATAAGCTGTAGGGTAGGCAAATTCAGAAGTCTCTGCTGGTCTGAATTAAGAACTTGGATAACTAAACATGAGGAACAATAAAAGATGAGAAGGGCGCTAAAAATGGCACTAAAAATAGAAAGTAGCAGGGCTGCACTGCCTGCCTCCTGCATGAGGACTTGGAGAGGGGTGGACAAGGCGGGGAGGGGTCCAGCGTGGCACGGAAGGGCAGTGCCAGGTTCACACCACAGTAACTCCTCAGAGCACAAACGTGGAGCATCTCTGCAGCTGAGCAATAGGCCTGTCTGCACTTCCCAAGGTCTGGTCCTAAAGTTTTATGGGAAGACACTCATCTGTCTCATAAAAATATTCCAAGACTTTAAATTTGTCCCCTGTTGCCCTGCAAAGCTGGCACTCTGAACACTGTCATGGACCAGCATATAACAAAACCCCACATGTTTTCATGTCTTTATTTCAGTCCAGGAGATGTCCTGGGAGCAAGCCTTGTTCAGCCTGCAAATGTCACAGCTCTGTCCAAGAGTTTTCTCATCCTTGCTCCGTAAGATTATGAATCAAACTTTATGTGGCTTAATGCTGGTTTTCTCTTGTCTTGCAGGTGGAATCTTTGAGTATGCAGATGGCCCCAATACCCAGCTTATGAGTGCTGAGGAGCAAGCCTTCAGATTTTCTGCCAACATTATTAATAGAAACAGAACTTTGTTGCCTAACACAACACTAACCTACGACATTCAGAGGATACACTTCCACGACAGCTTTGAAGCAACTAAGAAAGGTAAGAGCACAGCACACTTCTTAGCAGCTTTGTGGCCATTTATTCAGAAAAAAAAAAAAAAGCATGGTTTCACTTGAGACCCAGCAGCTCATTTCATCCTGCTCTAGTCCATGATCTAGATGAGAAGTCCTCCAGGAGCTGACCTTCCAGAGGCATTTTAATGTAAGGGGAACAACTATTCTTTTTTCCCTCTGCAAACCTCACAAAACTCCTTTCAGTGTTTGCTTCTAATCCTGAGCAAAGGTCTGTAGGCCATGCCCTTGTTTATTTTACTGTATCCCTGGCAGTTTTAACATCCATAGCATAGATATTCTGTTCTCTTCCTGACAGTCATTTTTCATTATTGGGTAACAGCAGCCCACTTGAATTACTGAAGGGGAGGGAAGAAATGGGACTACACAGCAAAGGCTGTGGGGCTGATGACCTGAGGGCTCCCTGAGTTTGCTTATGTTTTGGGAAAAAATGAAACCTGCTGCCAGGGCTCACAGTTATAAGAGGGGCATCAGCCCCGCAGAGAGGGGATATCTGCTCACAGGCGAGTTCACTGACCCCGGCTGTCCCTTTTTAAGATTGTTTTGTCGTGGAGGTTTCCTCAGAGCTCTGCCTGGCACTACCCAGGTTGGCTGCACCAAGTGTTGGGACAGGAGCACGATGCACAGGACCCGCACCAGGGACCCGTGCGTGTCCAGGGGGACCCGCGTGCCTTAGCTGCTGTCTGTGTTTGTGCCCCTCTCGGGCTGGGAGCAGTTGCTTTCCTAAAATCTTTTAATGAAATGTAGCCGTCACAAAGCTCCTGCTGATAGTGCTAAGCATTAGTGTTCAGTTTGGAAGGACCTGCAAAGGCAGTTGAGAAATAATCTGTTCCTGTTCCTCTGAAAAACTTTTCTCCCCCCCACCCCCAAATGCAGCCCCAAATGCAGTTGTTCTAATTTCTCAGTGAAAGCTTAAACAAAAGTATGAAAAGCATTGTTTTGCAGAAAAAAAACCTGCTAAAATTGACGAAAAAACACATTTGTCAGGGCGATTCTGATCATCTCTGGGTATTCCTTTCACAACTCTGGAGGCTCAGCCATTTCTAACATGCTGTAGCTGTTATTCCCTCCTCTGGAAACATGTCTGTGCCTCTGACCACTGGTCCAGACCCCACCTGCCATAACTCCTCCTCCCTCTCTGCCTCTCATCACTGTTGTAATTACCTAATATCTCTGCTGCTGTTAGTGCCCAGAAGCTTGTCCGTCTGTCCACTGCTCCATGGTCCAGGTCAGGAAGAAGCTGTTCGTGCCCCCACAGCTACCCCGACGCTCACCCCTCCCGCGGAGGTGCCCCGTACTCTACTGACAGCATCCTTCCCTTCCCTTCCTTTTCCAGCCTGTGACCAGCTCGCTCTGGGGGTCGTAGCAATATTTGGACCTTCCCAAGGCTCCTGTACCAATGCCGTCCAGTCTATTTGCAATGCCCTGGAAGTCCCCCACATACAGCTTCGATGGAAGCATCACCCTTTGGATAACAAGGACACTTTCTATGTCAACCTGTATCCTGACTATGCTTCCCTTAGCCACGCCATTCTGGACCTTGTGCAGTATTTGAAATGGAGGTCAGCCACTGTGGTTTACGATGACAGTACAGGTAGGTAAAGGAGGAGCTTTAAAGCAGGAATCCAGGAGATTTTTGGTTGTGGGTCTCATTTAGGAACTTTTCTAATGAACCCTTTTAGGAGAAAAATGACACCCCAGGCAGTGATCGGTGCATAGGGACACACCAGTTCCCCAGCGTTCAGGCAAGCGCTGTAGAAGGCCCTGGGATCCTTTCTGAAGCATTTAATTCACAAAGTGCTTAGAAAGTGGGTAACCCTCAGCACTACCCTAGCTGACAAAGGGTCAAGGGGAGGATTAATTGTCCGCTGGCGTGCTCTGGCTCAGCACGGCTGTATTTGGCACGGTGGTGCCCATCTACACAAGCAAAGACCTTGGGCTGCGGCTGCCATTGAGGGTGCAGCTTCCCAGCTAAAAGCAAAAGCAGTTCTGGGAAGTTTTTTGTTTTCTGGCTAATTCTATAAAACATAGCTGACAAAGTTTTTCACATAAAGCAAGCTGTTGACGGTTAAACAAAGCAAAGCACTGCACAGCACTATAGATAAAAAAAAACCAAAACAAGAGACACATTGGATAGCCTGTCCAACCTAATTCCACTAAACCAAATGGTTTCTTTAGGGGAGGGCTGATGAGAACACAGTTTGACATTCCTGTTTTGCAAATGTGGGTCACAGTATGTTCCCTTCGTGGTGTATTCTAATGTATTTCTTCCACTATGCAGAGGGACATGCTTCTCTTTTCCTCCTTGCAATAGGCATCTGCTGAATTTCTTCTTGCAACATTAGATACCAATAATTCCTGCTCAGCTGCGTTCAGCATGGCTTTGTACCTTCTGCCTAAATAAGAAATAAATTCTAAGGGCAGTAAGAAAGTTACAAGTTGTCATTAAGTGACTGTTATGAACTATATGATTCATAAATCTAAGCGCATATTCATTTTTTAATTTTGATGTTGTGCATGGTAAATACTGCAGATTTTAACTTGTTGTATAGCTGATTATCATATTCTGTCCTTTCTCAAGGGCTTATTTGCTTAAGAAAAAATGTTGTGATCCCAGAGATGTCAAAGGTTAGGACCAATCTGCTATTCTCCTCTTCCTACCTAGTGCAGGGACCCCAGCTCTACCACAGCTGGATGCAGGGGCAGCAGGGAAACACCAGGAAAGGCCATTCTGCCTTAGAACAACTGCTCTGGAAATATCTGGGGTTTTAATGATTGACACATGATACCTTGGCTTTGATACGCCTTTAGCAATGGCCATTTGAGGGAGGGAGGAAGGTCTTGACTGCATTCCATAAAGTGATATAGGAAGAAATAACTTGCTGTGATACCCAGCCTGCAGTGCAAAGGCAGACTTTCCTGTAACACTGTGGGTTTGTCTTTGTGCAATGCTTGAAGGCCTTATACGGCTGCAAGAGCTCATCATGGCCCCATCAAGGTACAATATCCGGCTGAAAATCCGCCAGCTCCCGCTGGACACCGATGATGCCCGGCCGCTGCTGAAGGAGATGAAGCGGGGCAGGGAATTCCGCATCATCTTCGACTGCAGCCACCTGATGGCAGCTCAGATCCTCAAGCAGGTGAGCGGGGGGCGATGGGGGGCGAAGCAGAAGTGGCCACCAAGGGACCCATGCGTACAGGGTGGCCGTACTGCAGGGAGAGCCCCGCAGATAGGGGTGCAGACCTGCAGCTTTCCCTCTGTCCCCAGTCCACAGCTACACTAAAAGCTACAGCATGTACATTCTTCAGGGATACTATTGCATTTCTACAGAAATTGCAGTTTCACTGAAAAACTGGAAGTATCAAAAAACGACTGTCAGTAAGAATGAACAAATGTTACGGGAGCAGAAAGTGCCAAGTGGCTGTGTCGAATGCAGCACTGAGACCAGGTTGTCCCGCTCATCTCTGCGGCTGTGAGCCCCAGCCCTCTGCCCTCCACCCGCAGCCGTCTGGAGCAGCGTCCGCTTCTCTCTCAGCCAGGGCATCAGGCAGGACTGTGCTCTGGGCCATTTCTGTCACTGTTCATTTAGCCCTGTACGAGCTTTTCATGCTTGCTGATTTTAAATATCTTCTTTCCCTTCTGTGTTGCTTCATGCCCCCGGGTTTGTGAATACATGCCCATACAGAGGGGCAGGGTATAAAACGCTTCGTTTTGGTTAGCTATTTTCCGAGTTGTGCACGCAGTCCTGTGTCTCACTGCAAGCAGCCAGGGCTGGGCCAGCCGGGGAGGGACGGCATCCTCTGTCCCTTCATGAGCACCATGTGCAATTCTTGGACTTCAAGCCAGATGTCAGTGATTTTCCATTCATTTGGTCTCTCTCCTTTCTCCCCGAGTTCCTCTACTGGCATTTTTTGCAGACCAGAAGGTTTGCTGCTCACCCCAGCTCCTCATCATTTCAAGTGCCTTTAGGTTTCAGGGTCAATATGAGGCAGAGGAAAACGCTCTCACAAAGAATTCTAAAAACCAGCCAGTGGAAGTGTTGCTCATATCAGCCCAGCAAGACGCTACCACATAGATTAAATAAATCCCCTGAAGGGCTGAGAAAGCAAGCACGTGGAAAGAGATTTCTCTTGCAGCCTGCTTGATGCAAAATGAAGGGAAGTGCTCAGAGAAATCAGAAAGCCTGGGAGGGATTATTAAAGAAAGCAATATAAGGGACTCATTGTCTCCTGCCTATTATTTTAACATGCTGGCTGTGTTTGGTGCTGTTCACTTATTATGCAGTTTATTATAGTTTATTGTGCCATCTGCTCTGCTCATCAGTGTGAGTGCAGAGTGAGGAAGATGGAGGAGAGGGGGGACTAGGGGGAAAGAAGTCTTTCTAAGTCCTTCTGGCTGGTTTTGTGTGTGTGTTGGTTTTTTTCAGGACCCAAAGCCATGGATTTCAGCTTAGCAATATTATGTAGTGCATTTTTACTCGGGAAAAAACTGTTAAATCTTTTCAGAGTTTGGGAAGGTGCACAAACCCAAACCACATCCTGACTGGCCTCTGCACACTTGTACACTCCAGTGTGTAACACTGGGGAGGCTCTGAGCAGTGCACACCGTGACCCTCATGCCTCTCCCACTGTTGGCACTTGCATTTGCTGAAAGATTAGGAAGCTCAGAAACCTCATCTTTTCCTAACTTTTCTACCTGTATCAAGAAATGCATGTCTAGAGGTGCCACCTTCACTTGTGAGAAAGCTTTTTTCTTTTCCATAGGATGGGATAGAAAAACAGGCTTCCCGACCCCTACTCTACACTGCCCTCCTCATGCTCTGCTTTGCACGTTCACCAAAAGTACGAGCTGGGTAAAGCCAAAACTGTCTCGTGGAAGAGGGGAGTCTGCTTTTGCCTTGCAGTGTTAGAAGAACACCACACAGAAAAAAAAATGGACTGCAAAAAAAGTCAGGGAAGAATGGGTCAGCCTTCCGTTTGTCCTGGAAACAATAACATTTATATATTATTGCTATTATTTGCCTTTTGCAACATATTGGTAACTACACCAGTTAGCTTTGCAGATGTTTGGCCTCCGGCATTTGCTCCAACCAGACAAGGTCCCTGGAGCCTCTTGGCTGCACTGCCTGCCCCAGTGCAGCGCCGACGGATGGCAAAAAGGTTCTCTCAAGACTTGTGCTAAAATTTCCACCACTTTGTACTGATTTTAAATGCGCAGCTTTAGGTAACACGGAATGGTTTGAGCAACTCCAGCCTACATTCGCTAAGGTAGCTCTGACTAAGCACGTGCCATCATGCCAGTCCAGATCTTGCTCCCAAGTCATTTAAGGTAACATGCTCCCAGAGCACATGAGTAGCAAGGCACTTCACTGATCATCTGGGCAGTAGTTTTAAACTGGAGTAGCAAAAAATCCCCATGGATTAGTAATCCATGAATAACAACACAAGAGCTGGCACAAAGACGTACCGATGACATTGCCACATACTGCTCCAGTCTGGGTTCCTTTGAGTGCCTGAGACATCAAACCATTCATTATTCTACCCTCTTGGACAAACGAATCATTGTAGAAACCTATCACAGAGCTAGGCCTGCTCATGAGGCCTTCCCATCCTACCCCAGCTTCTCTGGCCTTGCTCATTTTTGGTCACTTGTTAATGCTTTACATCTGTTCTCTGGCTTCCCAGCTTCTCTCTTCTCCTTGGCAGCTGTCTCTGAACAGTTGCTGCACTCTGCAGCGCACAGATGTGCCTGTCTTAACTTTAATGGAGCTCCCATTCTCATCCTGGCAATCGCCTGTAGCTTATCCACCAGGTTTATCATTTATTCAATTCCCCACAAACCCAGATGTATCCTGCATGCAGGCTGCCAGTACTGGGAAGCTGGAGCTTGCTTCTTACAGCAGGTCTGGATTCTTCACCTACCACTGAAATGATCCAGCTGCAGAATGTGAACGGGAATCTCATGATTCACTCTCGATTGGTTTCACATCATCTAACTGATGCTTCACATACTGAGGCCTCGTTCCCTGCTGCAGCTCTTTGCACCCGGGTGTGCAGGTCAGGAGGGAGCCACGATGCAGCCCTGCAGATCCACTGACCAGGCAGGGAGGAGGGGGACGGGATGGTGCACTGCCACATAGAGATGGCTGCCAGGCTTTCTACAAGGTATTTCCAGGCCAGGAAACATGGGGTAAAATTACACTCCAGAGTTACACTGTCTAGGCTTGTAATCTAGATCCTTTCCTTTTCCCTCTTTCTTTGACATCTCACTTCTTTTCAAACTGTCACTTTCTTCCTCAAAGCTAAATTCTGCCCTAACAATTTTAGCAAAAACCAAGGGAAGCAAATGTTTCCTGGAGGGACTTGAAGTCACTTTCCCATCGGTGGAGATTTTAAAGTGCTCTTGCATGTGTTTTCTCCAGAAAACACGCTGACAGCATCACAGTCAAAACCACAGGTACCTCTTTCCTTTAGCCACCCACCAACTTCAGGGTGACTCTTCTCATAGACAGAAACGCATTCCCCTTGTGTTGTGTAGGGTCTGGACAAGGTCATCCAGGCGAGGTCCCTTCAGCCCACAGCCATTCTCTGACAAACCTCACAGAACAGCACGTTCTCTCCACTGCTCAGTTATGCAAATCCCAGCGATCTGCACGAACCATCCTTTGTGTCGGGGCTGGCACACCTAGAGCCTGGGCTCGCCAAGAGCCCTCGGGTCCGGACCACAACCTCCAAGGGCTGAGGGATGGGAGATGCCTCCGCTCCCCATCCCTGTGCCTCTACTTTCACTGGCCCGTTTCTAAGCCCGGCACTGTTAGAATCTGGCTATTGCATGCGGGAAGACAAGAGGGTCACAGACAAGAGCTACAGGTACACATTATACAAACCAACACTGAAGGGGAGGGGATGCAGAGCACCAGAAATACATGTGTAAGAAATAAAAAGCCCTTTCCTTAGCTTCATAGCCAGCACGTGGACTTGTAACCATAAGAATAGGCTGCTTTATGGTCATTCTGTGTCAGAATGGTCAGTCAGTGTCGCAGCTTTCTGTGGCACAGCAACACCCAGAAATGTCACCGGCCCCCGCAGGAGCTGGACACTGAGGCTTTGCCGCCATTTCGGAAAGGTTCAAGGACCACAGTTCAGCTCACTTAAGCACATGCCTCTTGCTGGCTAAGCACATGCTTAACTGCTTCACGGGGCTGATCCAGAAGCCAGCTTCTGTGTTTCTGGGTCTGCCTCCTGCCACGTTTACCAGATCAGCTCTTTAGAGGCTTATGTTGCATGACTGTTGTTATATTCTTGTATCCACTCTTACTAACCTCCTTTCCCTACTCTCCTCAAGGCCATGGCAATGGGAATGATGACAGAATACTACCACTTCATCTTCACCACTCTGGTAAAGTATCTATTCTGTGCAAACACCTTTTACACTCACTGCTGAGATGGACTGGAAAGTGAGGAGGTAGTCTCAGCAGCAGGAGAGCGGGCTGGGTGTCCTGTCCTGGGCGTGCATTGCACAGCTGCAGGATACTAAAGCAGTGGGGTGGGAAAGGGAGGTCTGGTACCCTAACAGAAGGTGAGAGCAGGGCTAGACTTAGCTTCAGGTTAGAATCAGACTACAGTGATTTGCTTGTAACATCTCTGCAGCAACTGCAGCATTGCCCAGGTGCTCATTCTGAGAGACATCAGTCTTTTCTTTCACTGCTTTTGGACTGGCTCACTCCTTTGGAGCTGCTCTGGCTTTGCACAGATGTAGGTTCTGGTTTTATTTCCCCTCCCAGTCATATTGATTTCAGTGCAGCCACTCACACACTGAAAGATGAACATATACATGTGAATTTGCGAGGTTGTAGTCCCACAGACAGGACTGACGGGACCAAGTTTCAGCCAGAACTGGGTATGTGTTTCTGTGTGTTCATCTAGGTCTCCCTTAAAAGCCAGGAGCAGCCCTGCTGTGGTCAATAGTTCAGTACTGCAGGTTTATTTTGCATGAGAAGAACTCAGACTGAAATTAACTCCACTTTCATTAAACACGGGCCAATTCTTCTCTGACGCCAGGAGGCATTTTGGTTTGGGTTTTTTGGCATGCCACTTTTGTTTCCATTTAGGATGCTATTGTCTAGTATACTGTTGAATTTTGTGTGATTTTGAAAATCCAATTTATCTTTTTTCCTTTAGGAAAGAAACAGACTAAACTAACCCTTAAAAACTGCAAAATTTATTTTTCAAATGCGAAAGACATTTTAATTACCCCTGCTGCCATTATCTATTCCAGGCAGCTTTAAGCATTTCCCAGATAACCTCCTATTAATCAGCCCCAGCTGAGCCTAGAGTACATTTCATGTGTAGGTACAGCCTGGAGGTGGGAGAAGAAGAATTATAATAAATTAATAGATAAGCAATCACAATTAATGCCACTTTCCTGAAATAACAGTTATATCATGGGAAAGATATTTTAATCTGTCATTCCTTAAGGCAATGTTTTCCTAGCTTGCAATGCATGTGCTTCAGCTTCTACAGTACTAGACCCATGGGGTGCTAATGAATTAGTCTATTATGTTATACTGAATGTTTCTAAAAGGTCCCTAGTCAATACTGAGTACAGTGTATCAACACTTGGCATGAAATGCTTCAACATTTTGCTAGGCAGCAAGACTACAGTTCACTGACTTCTGCATGAAGAGCCCCATCAGCCTTTCTACCAGAAGAGGAGGAACTCTTCTGAGCCTTTGTCTAATGCATGCACAGCTTTTACGTCCTGCAAAGCCCCAAGCAGTGACAACCCCCTTAAACTCAACACTTCTAGGAGTTTCTCAGCAGCTTGTAAAAATGAGTCCTTGCAAATACAGAAGTTTCCCCACTGCCTGCTGTCAGTTCTGGGATTGTTTAGTCCAGAGAAAAGGAGGCTGAGGGGAGACCGTATTGCTCTCTACAACTACCTGAAAGGAGGTTGTAGCGAGGCAGGGGGGTCGGTCTCTGTTCCCAAGTATCAAGCGATAGGACGAGAAGAAACAGCCTCAAGTTGCGGCAGGGGAGGTTTAGATTGGATGTTAGGAAGAAATTTCTTCACCGAAAGGGTTGTCAGGCATTGGAACAGGCTCCCCAGGGAAGTGGTGGAGTCACCACCCCTGGAGGTATTCAAAAGACGTGCAGATGTGGTGCTTAGGGACATGGTTTAGTGGTGGACTTGGCAGTGCTAGGTTAATGGTTGGACTCGATGATCTTAAAGATCTTTTCCAACCTCAATGATTCTATGATTCTGCTGCTTACAGCAGTTACAGACAGGCAGAAGCAGGAAACTCTTCCCATCCTTTGAGTTGACGTAAACAAAAATTACACACGCAACCTGCCTTCTCCCGATGAGGCACTAAACCAAACTAGTCCAGTTTCCCACTGGTGTTGATAATCAGGTACTCTTGTTAAACTCAGTGTACCTGAGGCTCATGACACGACGCAAATGTCCCATTTCGGCCGTGGCCACTCCTCCCAGTGACAGCTGCCCGAGCAAATCCGTGCCCAGACAGGGATCCTCGGTGATCTGTGGCAGGCATGCTATCCATGAGCTGTTTTGCACAACAGCAGACGGAGGATGCCCTTCCTGGAGTCCTGCCTTTGCAGCTTCCTCCTGTGGGTGCTAGATGTGGTGAGGATCAGACCTCAGCATTGCCGCCTATGACTGATGAACCAAAGCTGGGGATTTTAACTGGGGAGGTGGGAGAGTGTGGGTAAGAAAGGGGAAGAGTCACACAGAAACACTGAGAATAAAATTTCCTTAAAGGTAGTAGGATGGAGGGGAGGCTTAATTGGCAGTACAGAAAATAATGAGTGAAAGGGAATGTAGATGAGGTGGAAAACTGAAACAGAGGTTTCAATTTGTGGCTGTGCAGGAGCAGAAAATCCAGAAGAAACTCTTAGGGCAACTCCCCCCCACACCTCTCCATGTTCTGACACTCAGCTTGTATTCTTAATTATCCTCTAATTCCAGGAAATGATAGATCACGTTGCAGCTGAGATTTAATCTGGAACCAAGAAAGGATCTGATGGGAGGTTGGCTTCTATAGGAATGTGGTGAGACGAAGGGCCAGTGGAGAGCAGCAGGACAGGGAAGGCACCCAAAATACCAGTAGGATCTGAAAGGTGGCCAGGGCTGGTGGCCTGGCAGCTGTGTGATGGAGAGCATGAGGTCTGGAGCTTGGTGGATCAGATTTGTCACATATGGTCACATTCTGAGGGGGAAATGATCTGCTTTTGCAACCAAAAATTATTTCCCCACAGCAATTTCCAGAATACAAACTGAAGCGTCTGACAAAAAGTTATGAACCCTGAAAAAATAAATCTATTCCAGTGGGTCAAGCACAAGACTGCTGTACACCCTCACATTCAGATGATATAAGCATCTTTCTGAGGTTAAACAACTGTATTTGCCCATAGTAAGTCATTTGAAAGTCAACATTATGACCTGGTTTTCACAGTGCCCTTTAACAAAACATGGAGGTTGGTACTTGCTATTTTTCAGGAAAAAAAAACCCAAACCAAACAACAAAGACCCTGAACTCTGTTGTGGGTGTGATTAATGACTCGGTCCCCGGCTGCACCTGCAGATTAAAACATGGCATCCATCAGCAGCGTGCCTTGGGGGTGCAAAGTCAGAGGCCAGTGCTTAAGGAAAAGATCAAACCCCCAAAGCTTATTAAAGCAAAACAGCTGTAAGAATTCCTTGCTCTCCCACTGAGAATGAAGTCTCAGTTGCTGGCAAGTGCTGATTTTGTTATGCTTTGCTTAGGGCAGTGTGTTTTAGGGCCAGTGCTTTTCCAGCTCCCCCCACGGGCAGAACAGAGCTCGCTGCTGACGGACGCCGTGTCTGGGTGAACCCACGGCGTGGTTGTGTCCTACCAGTAGAGGTACATTATACAAAACAGCAACAGCCACGTAATCTCATGTTGCATTTAAACTCTTTTTTATAATCCCTTGTGAGAGCAATGAACATCATTCCCATATTTGCCCTCCACCCTCTATCACAGAACACAGTGGTGTTGCCTTTCCGCCTCCCCACATTTTTACTACCATTGAACACTTGCAGAAATTGTTCAGGATGAACTCTGATTAAATATGTCCCATCCAACAAATGATTCCCATTAACAAAGCCCCCTCCTGTCTGCCATTCTCCACCACATTCACTCACGATCCCCCGCAGGTCAGCTGCCCTGGGTTTTTGCTGAGCAGATCAGCTGTGGCACGCTCTTGCCATGCTGCCTAACCCCAAACTACTCAGACTAGTTACTGAGTATTGAAGTTAATCCCTGAATGGAACTTGGTATTTAGATGTGCGGCGGAGCCAAGAGATGCATTAAAGAAGCGCACTGGCAGAGGCCTCCAAATGCCCCTCACTCACTGCCTGCCAAGTGATGCTTGTGGGCTGGCTGCCAGCAGAGCTGAGGACTGCCTGGCTGTGGGTTTTTTAAATCGTATAAAGGGCACTCTCATTCATTTGCAGACTGTGTAGGCTGGTCATAATGTCAAGAAATGTGTCTTAGTTCCTCTTTGATAGCCGTCTGCAAATTGGCGTTCTGCATTCAGAGTTACTCTGTCATCTGCAGCACCCTGTGGGCTTCGGCACTCACAGCAAATCCTCCATGGAAAGGCCCCAGGGAGCTTCGGATACAGGAACTCTCCCTCTTGGTCGCAAGCCTCTTTTTTCACGGTTACAGATAGTGATTCTGGTTTTCTCCCCACAATTCACTTGCCTCTTTTATACAGAGAGTGAGTTCTTTGGCAGGAGTTTCCCTCTGCTGTGTGTGGGTGAACCTGCACATACGACACCCGAATGCCACCAACACCCACGAGTCTGCAAGCAGACACTGACGGCAACAGACAGTACAATGCACCAAATTCATGAGGGCATCATCCTACCTCCCGCCTCCTGCGGGCTCTGCCTTCTCACTTCAAACACAGACATGAATCGATGCAGAAAAGACAAACAAAACAAAGCTAAACAAAATGTTTAAACTGGTTTCTCTCTTTTAAGGATCTTTATGCATTAGACCTAGAACCATACCGCTACTCTGGAGTGAACCTGACCGGTTTCCGGATCCTCAACGTGGAGAACCCGCACGTGTCCTCCATCATTGAGAAGTGGTCCATGGAGCGGCTGCAGTCTATGCCCAAGGCAGAGCTGGGTCTGCTCGACGGCGTGATGATGGTATGAGAAGTTTAAACAAAGCACGGGTGAAGTCTGGGAAGCAGACCAGAGTGGTAGGGAAGGCAGGAACATTCATTAAGGCCTAAATGTTATTTTTATTGGTGCTTGTACTAGTAACAACTCATCCCAGGTTTCTTCCCCAGGGTAGTTACTCGCATTCTTTAATAACTGTGCCTCAAATGCAGTGAGTTCGGCCGGTGAATCCTCTGCAGCCCACTGCTGTGTTAACTCTCCTTTTGCAGGCCCAGCTGCCAACAGATTTGCCAATTTTGAGAGACTCTGCTCCTCCCCTCCCTTCTTGCCAGTAAAAAGCTGCCCCCAGGACTTGCAAAATTCAAAGCTTTCGGTTCCAGTAAGGGCTGGGCATGGTAGGGAAGTGCCCTGGCTATTTCATGCTGGGAACAAGAAGAGAGGGAACTGCAATCAGCTGGGTATTGTCCCCCTTGCTCAGGCACAGCAGGATTTCTCTGTGCTTGCCTCGTGTCCAGATGCGGCGCGTGCTTGCTGACCTGCAAAGGGATGGGCTGCGTGCGCTCCAAACCCTGGAGCACCCAGGGAAAGGCATCCTCTCTCTTCGGTTGCTCTCAAGTCCTGTTTCAGCTCAGGGCAGGACGATCGCCTCGCAAGTTCCTCCGCCCAGCCCTGGGACCAGCAATAGGGAGCAGAAACGCTCCCGTCCCACCGGACTAGCCAGGGCCTCTCCCACAGGGGCTTGCAGGGCTCCAGCTGCCATCATCTCCCCACGCAGTCCCCGAGAGCAGCCGAACGCCCAGCTCCCTGGAGCACAGCACACGGCTGGACCAGGCAAGGCAATTTGCTGGGATGGATGCAGGAAGAAAGAGCCAAAGCTATACTCAGAGATGGGCTTTGCTGCAGCTTTGATGACTCCTTTTAGGGTCTGATGGCAGCTCTGCTCCACTGAGTTACTGCTCGGAAGGTACAGCACCTGCTCACCCATCTGTCTTCCCTGCGAGGCTGTCTCTGACCCCCGTAATTGCTGACTGGCTCCCTCCTTCCCTCTCCCTTTAGTCCTGCCAGAACCAACCCCACAAGTGGCAAAGCCTCCCAGACTTTCACCTTGAAATGGCTCCTCGTATCCCTCCTGTTCTTTTTTTTTCTTAGAACCCCACCATTCTCCTTTAGCCTTCTACTTTTCTGCAGCATTGCTCGCAGCTGCAGCGTCATATTGCGTGCAACGGTGCTGGGTTCGCCCCGTCGCTGCTGGCTCCTCTCCCGTTCCCTGTCTGTTTGCTTCTTCAGAGGGGATCCTGCCTTTTCTTTGTGTTTGTCTGGTGTCTATCCCAGTGGGGCCCTGATCTCAGCTGGGCATTACAGCATGTAATTCACCATGAAATTGCTTGGACATATGCCTGTATCCCCTCTCCTCTAGCCCCAAACTTACAAAACCTGTCCCTGCTGCTGTACGTACAAGCCCATGGGATGCAGGTCAGGTGCCTGCTCTTCATGCTCGGGTGCTGCGGTAAGGGAAGGTCACGGAGACGGCTGCCAACATTAAGGATTTTCTCCATAGCCATGTTCTGTTAGATATTTGCCCAGTTATTTGCTGTATTATTTTGTTTTATTGTGTTTTATTACGCTGCTGCTGCTACACTCATATCTGTTTTGTACCTTTATGAAGCCAGCAAATAATGTATTTTCACTAGGAGGACTTACCATATCAGAGTGAAAAATAAATCCAATTCTCTTGATCAGTGTTTGGAGGTGAGATGGGGCATCTCAAATTGAATCTAAAACCATCACCTTGTATGGAAGAAAAAAAAAAGTTCTTCCTCGTTCAAATCACTGAAACGTGGGAAGATGTTATAAATCTGTGAGGTCCTGATTTCAGTGACAGTTTGGGTCATTTTGGAAAATTCCATGCCCACAGACAAGCTATTTAATTTCTCTGTTTCTTATTTCCCCATGTATAAAATAGTGTGGATAATATGTTCTCATATGGGTTTTTTTTACACTCAAGACAAAACAGACTAAAGAAGAAAATTCTGTTACTATCTTCTACATTTAGAAATTGCTAGCTTCCTTGTGTGACAATGCAGTAGCAAATGCACTAGAAATAACCAGAACAGATACACACAGACAAATGACATTTTTAGAATCTCTGATTTTAAGACAGAACTATATCTTGTAGTCTAAAGAGCCATGTAACAGAAAAACATGCTCATGAGGCTTTGTCATGTGCAGAGCTACGTGTTCTGAGGACGTGCTTTGCGTGAGAGGTCAGCTTAGAGGTTTATACAAGTCTTGAGTTAAAGCACACGCATTTACAGCAATCTCTTGAGATCCCAGTGAATCTCTTGAGAGCCCAGCCCTGTCCTCGGAGTGCTTTTTGCAGGGTTGATCACCCAGAAGGTGGGATGGTCAGCAGTGGACCAGGACAGACAAGCCCTCGGGTCCGCCGGGTGTTGGGCAGTGGGTAACTCGGAGGGGGTTCTTGAAGCTTCTCCTGTGACACTTTACAGATTCCCCCACTGCTTTGCTGTCTGAACGCTTCCTTGCTCTGGAACCGCTATCAACACAACTGCTGTTCCCCTTTACTTTAGACAGATGCTGCCCTGTTGTACGACGCAGTGCACGTGGTCTCTGTCTGCTACCAGCGCGCCCCTCAGATGACCGTGAACTCCCTGCAGTGCCATCGGCACAAAGCCTGGAGGTTTGGTGGCCGCTTCATGAATTTTATAAAAGAGGTAAAAGCATGATTTGCAACCATAATTGCTTCCCACTAACGCAAAACTTCGCCGGCAGGAGCAGCGCAGCTGCTCAGCACGCAGGTACAGAGGCACGTGGCAGAAAGGCTTGGCAGGTATAGGGTTATAAAAAATCCCCCCGCCTGGGCAGGTACAATTAGATGGAAGCGCAGCTATACATCAGGCTGCTGAGTGCACCCAGAAAGGAAAAATCCTGTCTTTGCCTTCAAAATAACATCCGTGCAGCCACGCCAAAACATCCAAAACAAGCTGAAATCTCCCATGCTGCCACTGAGACTTGCCCTGGCCTCTTCTTGCGTCAAAAGCAGCTGGACCACTCTCTCTCCGAGGCCATTTCTTAGCAGAGCAATAGCCATTTGCCTTTTACAGGAACATTTGCTTGGGGTCCACAAAGGGCATTCAGCGCTGCTAAATCCCAGTCGCAAAGCTGGCAGCGCTGTGATCTCTGCCTGTGTGCTGCTGAACGGCTTTGGCAGAGCAGTGGATTTAGCAAGTAGGGAGCCCAGGGAGTGAGGAGGCAGCTTCGTTCTCTGTTTTCAGTCATTATGATTTCTTTCTGTTCAGCCCACGTAATTGTTTGTTTGCATCTGGCTTAAGCACGCAAGCAGACTCAAAGCACGGGTGTTTATGAGCAGTGAGCTCACCAAGGGAGCGCAGCACAGGGAAGCTGCAGAGAGAGGTGTCCGGCCCTCCCAAAAGAGCCCCCGTACACACAGCCCTGCACTCACACCCCGGGTTTTGCTCTGTCTGTAAAAAGGAGCCCTCACACAAGAAAAAAATGAAATCAGACCTGCCAGGAGATACTGCAAACCCTACCAGATAGGTCTTTGTGATAAAACCCCCTTATTTACCCTAAGGCCTTTTTAAACTTCTATGCCTGTGGCTCTTCACATGGGAAGTTATGAAACTGGCCGCAGTATCAGATACATGATTGGGCCACTTTTAAAAGGCAGGACATAAAATCCCCTAAAGTTTTCAAACAGAAGAGTAGAAGTACGTTGTTAACCATTACTATGATTTGTGCTGCAAATCAGCTACAGACCCCAGTGGACCCTGAACACGTAAGTGCAGTGACAGCACGCCCACCCCAGCTGCTGCCTGAGCGCACAGACGTAGGGGAGGAAAAAGGAAGAATGATTCCCATTACAGAGAGAGAATGAACTTTTTTCTTAATAGGCACTGAAGATGGTCTCTCTCCTCTCTCTGCCATTCGCTCTCCTTTTTCGTGTTTTGTTCCCTTCTGCAGAAAGCTGCTCCAGCTGGCTGCCAAAAGAGAATGTAAATAATTTGTTTGGTTGGCTCCTTTTGCAAATTACCCTGAGCCTCACACTTCAGTGCCTGCTTGTTGTTTCCCTTTCTGGCACCGTGTCAGCTCGTTGCAGGGATAAGCTTCCTCCCCATTGCAATCAGAACACACAGTAATTGCTCTCTCTAAACTCCTGTAAAGACAAAGCAGCGCACAGAGGGATGCCTCACCGCAGACACCCGCTCCCTCGGCCCTGGGCTCCCCACAGATACCAGCACCGCTCGCTCTTCGTGCATGCACGGGCCATGGCCCTCGCCGTCCCGAACCGCTGCAGACTGGTCACTCCTGGGTGAAGCCCTGCTTGTTCCCATTTGCTGAGGTGCAAGGGGCCGGGATGGTGTCGTCAGTGGGGGGACAGGGCCAAGCGCGGGGGCAGGAGGCGAGGGGACACACTCCTCTGCAGCCACTGCCAGCCTGGAGGCCAGGACAGCAGGCGCTTGGAGTTTGCCTGCAGAGACAGGGCTGACCCCAGCGGGATCAGAGCCCACTGGGGGCCATGGCGATGCCGTGCACCCCGAGCCCGGCCCAGCCCCCAGAGCCGTGCAGCCCGTCAGTGCTCTCGCTCCAGCCCCGCAGGAGCTGCAGGGCTCAGGACACAGCTGTGTTTGCTCCGGTCGGGTACGTTAAACACTCCGTGTTTTCCCTGGCTCCCGGGGGGCTCCGCAGGCTGCGCGTCCCACAGGCGAACCACCTGCATGCCAAAATGAGCAAACTGAGCACAGCCTTCCCCAAAACTCAAGGGTGGCGAGGCTGGTAGGAGGCTGTCATTATTTCTCGGGAATTAACGTGGAAGAGCCAGAGGAGCGTATTTACTGGGAAATATGCCAGTCATTCCCCCCCGAGAATACATTATGCCACTTTCATCACACTGGGGTATTTCAAGCTCCCCTACCCATAAAGGAAAGACATTAATCGGCGAGGAGCGCGCACTGAACTGCTCAGAGGAAAGAGCCCGAGTCTCAGCTCTCCACTGCTGAGAGGCAATTGTAAAGCAGTAAACCATGTCAGCAGCCTGGCACTCTTACGGGAGCATCCTCCATGGGACGGATGCTTATAGCACATCCTAGCACTGTCCCTGGGCAGAGCAGGCATCGTACACCATGCTGTCCCTTAGCACCTGCTCTGCTAGCACAGCTAGCATCTGGTATTTGGGGCTCTCACACCTCCTAAATCAGAGAGATTAATTCTGGTGGTGCTGCAAAGTGTACGGTGGGAAAGCAACAGAATCACAGAATAATTTTGACTGCACCAAATCTAGATATCTTTACCCCAAGCTCCTGCTCAGAGCAGGACTAGCTCCCAAGTCAGACCAGGCTCTGCAGGACCTCGTCCAGTCAAGCACTGCAAATCTCCAGGAACGGGGTTTCCCCAGCTCCTTTGGGCACCTGCCCCCTGCTTATACTGCCAAAAACTGAACCAGGGGTACCGATGCAGCATGCGCCCACCAGATTGCCATGCCTGTTTCAAAACACCAGAGCCTGCTAGCATGGACAAGCTCTTGGCCTCTTCTGCTCCACTTTCCATCTGAAAGGAGGGAGGGAATTGTTCAGGACGTTTTAGCTTCCACATACCTTGGAAGCATCAGCAGGTTCATGCAGAAAAGGATTATTTATGAACTTGACTGGAGTTGTCCCAAACCCAGGCTCCCTGCAGCCCGGCATTTATCAGCACTACAAGGATAAATGCAGCACACAAGGATACTATGATAAATGCAAGCAGTTTTCTACTGAGTCATCATGTCCTGCAACAGCTGGGGAACACAAAAGGTGTGAACAAAATTTGTAGCAAGGACTGCAAGAGAGTTAAGAAAATCTCTAGCTCCGTCTGTAGTCTGAACGGACGTGATTATTAATTAATCATGCTCTTTGGAGAGAAAGAACCAATATAAGGGCTAATTAAAAGAACATACAGTGGAGGGCAAAAGATTATTTATGATACCAAGTAACTGCCCTGCTACTTTTTCTGCCTTCCACAGGCCCAATGGGAAGGATTAACGGGACGAATTGTCTTTAATAAAACTAGCGGTTTACGGACAGATTTTGATTTGGATATCATCAGCCTCAAAGAAGATGGTCTCGAAAAGGTAGGCAGGGTTTGTCTTATCTGCATATGGCTTAGTCTAACTCTGATACTCAGGCAATAGAGGAAATGGTTGGTGGTTGTATTGTTTCCAGGTTTTCTGCTTTTTATATAAAAGGATAATTACTCTGTAGGGTTTCTCAGATCCTTTTCCATGCCTCAACCATGACTCACTAGCCCCGAAGCGACATGCGTGGGATTACAGTTACTAGCTGCAGAAGTGCTTGTGGCACTTCCCTGAGATAGTAGAAGCAGAAGAAACTTTCTGAGCAGCCATTAACCTCTCCTCGCCCAGGCCAAAGGTGGAAGGAATAAAGGCTGTCCCACCCCCCATCTTGCTGGGCTTGCTTACAAAACGTTGATTTTTCCCTGAGGAGGCAACAGCTCTTGAAAGCATCATCTTGGTGTGATTTCCCACAATGAAAATTGCCTAAGGCTAGAAAATGGCTCCAGCTTATTACAGCCTAGATTTTGCAGGAGGATACAGTGTGTATTTTTGTTTCTTTCTTCTCTGTGTTATCTAAGGGACAATAAAGAAAAAAAAAGCGAAATACGTTTTTGCCTGGCTGGCTGGAGGGATCTTATCCAGTGGCCATGTTTGCCTGGCCACCCAGAGGCAACACGGCACAAAGGCTGCAGCCTCAGATCCTACTAATTAGTGCAACTCTCCTCTGGGCACAGAAATATGATGCTGATGTGCAAATCTGATTCTCAGGTGTTCATGGGGATTTCATTTCCTTTTCTACAATTACTTCAAAAAAAAAAAAAAAAGGCAATATGCAAAGCATTAAACACCCCTAGAACATCCCTTTCAAGGTGAGATCAGTTCATTTAAGACAAAAGGGAGCAGCGAGTGGCCTGAAATGAAGAAAGCACTGCACAGGGGACAGCTGATACCAGCAAGCAATGCCCAGGGGCTGTGCTCTAATCAGGCTCCAGATAACGGCATGCAAGGGCTCCTGGAGCCTGACCCCTTTTGTGAGTAATTCTTTCTGAGTCCCCATTCTGCTAAAGGTGTCTTGCAGATTTACAGGAGAAAGTTGGCGACTGGGCAGCAAATCCCTTTCTGGAGCAGAGTCTGCTTTTTGACACGCACAAGGTGCCTACTGGCAGCTAGGGAGGAGTGCCGAGTCCTGTAACCTTTGGGCATGGAAACAGGTTATGCTACGGTGGGAAATGCCAGCCGGGAGCAGAGAGAGGGAGTTTTCAATTAACCGTGCAGCAAGCGGCCCAACATGCACAGATGACTTTTCCAGGGAATTAATCACACAGTACAGGTAGGCAGCCCCCGGAGGCTGGAGGCAGCAGTTTGATCAACCCTCCTGTTTGGAGGGGACGGATCCTGGGCGGTGAAGCTCCCTGGGACCAAACAGCTTGACTTCCCCACTCCCCTTTTTTACGGTTTGTTTTTCCTTCGCTTTGAAATAAATTGCTGCCACGCTTTCACACCACAGCAGTAGTTCTTTGCTTCATGTAAAAAATCTCAAGGTCACCACAGCACCCTCCTAGTGGGTATTTTTTGGTGTCACATACAGAATAAAGAAAACATTTCAAATAAGCCAAATGACCTTCAGTCTCAGCTGCGACCAGCCAAGCCTGTGCAGGAAGGAGGCGGGAGAGGAACAGGGGAAGATGCCACCTTCTCACAAGAACTGAGCAGGAGATGATCTTTGTAGCTTGACTTCTTTTTTTACAAAATATTTTGTTTATAAGTCTAAACCAAAAAACCCAACATGTCTTTTTGGAGTACAGTGGTGCCAACAGGCTGCCGGAGAGCTGTGTTGGTAGAATAATAAAAAAACTTGCGAGTATTTGGATACCATGTGAATCTAAATGTTTAAGTACAACCGCAATATCTATCTGTCAAAGTAATACTCCTCAGGTGTACTGGAGAATAGCTGGCACCAGCTGTATTTATTGCTATTGTGTGTCACATAAAGCCCATAGGAAGCCGCCAAACCTTGATGCATACTCTGTACAGCCATTCAGCTTTTGTCTCCAACAATTCAGAGATTTCACAGTTCCCACTATTATTTTTTTGAAAGCTTCTTGTCAGCTCTAGAGGGGTTTTAAAGTATTGATGTCAAATCTCTGCTGAAGCTAGCTTTCTGTCAATAGTTAATCTGAAATAACAAAACACCAAACTACAAACAAATCCCACACAGATTGTACATTATGTATAATAGCTTATGTTTGTTGAGCTTTAAGATTGAACCCCTGATCCTTATACCTCCTCGATGTTCCAGGGATTACAGGAGTATTAACTAAACCTAATTACATGTAGTTTGACTATCTGACTTGCACAGTTCTCTTAATGCACTTTTTTCCTTTTTCTCTCCTTTTTTAATATTTTAAACTGATTAATTCATTCTTAAGTGCCACGTATTTAATTTTCTTAAAGAAAACTTAGCAAGGCATAGTTAACTGAGTCTGTAGTGCTGCTAGCAGGGGCCTCTTAGACTCACTTCTCTTTTCCCATGCACAATAATAATCTTTTGGCATTGCAGCTGTTGTGCGATCAAAGGGAGATATGGGGGATTGCTTTGGTTTTCCCTGAAATATTTAGAGCCTTTCACAAAGTTCATGGAAACTCTTCTAGAATTTGTGATATTTTTTTGCCAGGCAGCATTGCTCATTACAAACTCTCTTTTTGGGGATGCAGTAAAACCAAGTTCTCCCCTTGGACTGCTGAAGAGGTTGAAGAATCTTAAAAATAACAATAAATAAATATCGGAATCTCCTGGCTCCCCAGTGGGTTTGAGCTGTCTGCCTTTGGTTTCTTTCCGTGTCCCATCTCACAGTTTGACCCTTCAGATGGATCATTCTGTTCCTATTTCCATGTAGGCTTTTGTTTTTTCTCACTGTCAGGCTGGCTATGTGGCCACCCTGCTCCGTTTGCTGGCAGCAATCCCCTATACCTCCAGCTTTCCTGACGTTTTATCTCACCATCACAGTCCTGTAGCCAGCCCTGCCTTCCAAGTTTGTTCTAAAGCCTCCCCTGCACTGCGGACATCAGGTTAACAGGCTTAGAATTGCCCAAGTGACTTCTCTTAAATAGAGACATGTTTTGCTATTTCTGGATCAATAGACTTCTTCAAAGTCTATAATAATTTATTAAAATTGACAGCTTGAGAAAAACAGAGCACCTCAAATTGATGAGGAATGTAGCTGCACATGCCTGTGCCTGTGCCCATGCCTGAGCAAGCCTGCTGCCATTCCCTCCTCCAGGTTTGCTGCCAGGACCAAGATCTCCCCTTGCAGTGCACTTCCCTGAAGGGGTGACCAGGGCCTTTCCAAGGGGATGTGTTAGAAATGTCCATCTAGTTTGCCACGGTGCAGAGGATAGGAATGGTCCCTACCAGGGATTTGCAGAGCTGGTCAAGTCATTTTTAATTCTCCCCACCAAAGCAAATTGGTGGGGAAATAAAAAAGAAAGAAAATGGCCTCACTATGTGTAGTTTTTCTTTTGTTCTGCTTTATCGTTGCCCAGAGTTGACTCTTCAGCATGGTTTGATTGTTTGCTCTACACAGTACCTTTGCGAATTGTTCATTCAGCCCCTAAATTCCAGTCATCGTGGTCTTCTTTCACGCACCTGCGTCAGAGGACAGTGCAGGGGTTGTTTATTATACAGGTGCAGCTAGCGTGACCTGCAACTGAAGGGTTAATGCAAATCTTCCATTTAGGTGATGCAAGATGATAATTTCAGCTTTGCTTCTGTTTACTGTAGATGAAAGAAGCAAGCTCCATTTTCCAGGCCAGCAGGATGCTGAGAGCAAGTGAGGAATGTAAGGCGGGTATTCATGTGTTCGTTTGCTTGCTTCGTTTCAGGTTGGAGCGTGGAGCCCTTCTGATGGTTTGAACATCACAGAGATTTCCAAAGGACGAGGGCCTAATGTCACAGACTCGCTGAGCAACAGATCTCTAATTGTCACCACTGTCCTGGTAGGAGATTGCACGCCTGTCTTTTTCCTCCACCCACAAGTCTCAGGGATATCTGATATCTCTGAAAATTCACAGCATCCCAGTACAGATCTGCTAGTCCCTCTGGAAAGCCGAGCAAGGACACAGAGATCCCCCACACGTGGGCTGGGCTCAGCAGGGCACCGCGGTGCCCATGCACCTGCACCGAGGTGATCCGCGGCATCCTCCGATGCCACCGCTCCTGAGCAGGCTGCCAGCCAACACATGGCAGATGGCAAGGCTGGCACGGGCCAGCTGGAACCACGCGTGTTCCCCATGCCCGGGAAGCTGCTGCTCGTCCCGGCTGAGCTCCCCTGCTTCAGCTGCCCAGCCGGGTCCCCTGTCCCCCCTTGCTCCCTGCGTGCTGGAGGGTGCAGGAGGTTTGCACGTGCTGAGCTCCAGGAAAGCTCCAAGTCACCCATTTATCACCAGCAGCTCGGCAGGCAGCAGCGGGCACTGTCAGGTGGCCGGCACTGCCTACCTCAGATAGGAGCGTTCTTGTTACAGAAGGAAAAACTAAGAATGACCGGAGACCCTGGCTTAGCTGTGACAATCGTGTTTCTTTGCCCCTCTTATGTACGTATTTGATAAACTAGCTAAGAGTAATGCTGTTACCCAGCAAACCACGGTTGCTTAACAGGTCTCCTCCGCTTCCAACTGTCGCGCTGCATTTTGTTCTCACATTTGCTATCGGATTTGACGGCAGGCATCAGATCAGAATGAATTTTTATTTACTATCTAATGAATTATGACTAGTGGCATTGGTTTCTATATGGCTGTGCTACACAGTACAGGCTCACGGCACGTCACCAGGAAGCAACAAAAAATACCAGCCCTTGGACAGCCTACCCATGATTAGGCCTGAATTACAGTTTTGCTTATGGAAATTTTCTGGCCCTTTTGTGATCCATATATTCAGGGAGCATAAAGGTACAGATGGTAAAGAGCCAGCTGGGGATACATTCCCCAGTCCGGGGCAGTGTGACCCCTCATGATGTCCCTGCCTTCCCAAAAGGACGTGACCTGAGAGTGGGGTTTTGTATCATAGAAGGAAAGGGACCAAGAAAGTGCCCAGAGGAGAACAGAGAAAGGAAACACGTGGTCCAGGGCAGAAGGGCTGGAACCAAAGGTCTCAGCAAGAGGTTAGCAGAACAGAAGCAGGCAGAGCGTGAGCCAAATACAGACGCTGCTGCAGTTTTCCTTGCAAATTAGCAACTCATTCTAACGAACTTCCCATTCACGACACAATATTTGTTCCAGTGAAACGCTTTAATGAAAGTCTCTCTCCAAGAATCAGGTACAGCCTTAGCTCATTGACTACGCTTAGTAACTCACCACTTTCATGCCTCAGCATGCAGGCGAGACTGGAGAAGTTCCATCCCTTCCCAGTCTAAAAGTTTTCTACTGTGCTGGTCCCATAAGACCACAATGGGTCGTGCTTACAGGAGAGTCTGCACAGGGCGGTGTTCCTGTGCCATGTGCATTAGCAGAATCAGCAGCAGCAATAGTCCCCCACTGGCTACGGTTATTGAAATGAATCGTCACATCAGGAGTTACCACAGAAGCAGCAGAGAAATGACAGAGCAAAAGGCACTTCAACAATTCAACGTGCATCAGATTGTAAGACTGCTTCTGTTGAGACCCTTGCAGCTGCGGCTACATAAAACTCACCAGAAGTTATATAACAGCTCCTCTTCCCTCCCATTCTCTTTAATCAGAACTGCGTGCAGCACATTGGGGAAAATTCTTGGGGTGGGACGGCTAGTAGCACTGGGGAGGTGGTTTGAGAGATGGCAGCAGAGCTGCCTGCACTGAGAGCTGGAGGAGCACCCAACTGCGGGGCGAAGCCAAAGGACGGCAGTTCAGGTCTGGAATATCAGTGAGAGCTATACGGACAGGACTGAGGGAAACCAGAAAAGATGCATCTTGTCAGGGGTAAGATGCACAGCCAGAGTTGTGGAAATGTCTGGGTCTAGGGTGCAATAATCACTGTACCTCAAAGACCACAGCATAATGCAAAATGATGGAGCCGGGAGAAGACCTATCAGCCATCTGCCTTTGACATGCTTTTTTCGGGCAGCATTTTCATCTTGTACTACACAAGCATATACAAATTACATAATGTACAAGGGTGATATCAGTTCCTATTAATTGTGCCATTCCTTGAGCCTGCACATGTGCCATGGGGTATCTACCTTGAAACCACAGCTGTCCTGCAATGCCCTTGCCTGCAGAAGAAGAAAATGTGCTTAGACCCAAGTTCTGCAATAATTGCATTTTCATATACTGGATTCTAAAAAAGAAAATACAACCCTAAATTTTATTTGCATTTGCAACACCTCTTTGTACTTTTGCACTGGTGTGAATGATTGTAGAAAAGCCATAGGAGGAACCTTTAAAAGGAAAAGCATGAAAGGGTTTTTTTTCCCCCTTTTGATCATATTGCAGTGACTTGTTGGAAGAGAAATATTACCCCAGCAGCCAGCGCCACTCTCCCCAAGCAATATGGGAACTGTGAAGTTATGAAATTGAGGGCACCTTCACTGAGAAATCGATTAGCAAACTGAGAGAGCTTGTGAATTGGATGTCTGGCCATTTTCAGTAATAAATTGTGAAATAGTCCGTGAATAAGTGGTTCACAGAGTTCAGAATTACCCCCTAGGAAATGTTTGAGACCTGGAGATACATTACTGAAGCGAGTGGCGTCCTAATGTTCAGTGCTTCGGCTGTTAAATATGTATGTAATCCCTACAGCGCTTCCCAAAATTAATAGTGCTTTATGGCTGCTCTGGAGCCGGTGTATTTATATCAAGATCCATAGATTCAGCTGATCCACAAACAAAGCACTAATTCCAGAGGAGAAAGCTGAGGAGGCAGCCAGGGAGAGCAGCATCTGAGCTGTGTGTGCCAAGCTAAATTCTATAGGCGTGATGTTATCAGTTTTGCTTTATCATCCTGCAAATCGAGCTTCGCGTGCTCTCATCCCCACCCTACCCCGCTTTCAGGCCGAGCAGGCACCTCCTGCCCGCCTGCCTGCCCCCGCCGCGGGTGGCAGAGGTGGGGGCTGACGGACCGCGCTGGGACACAAGAGCCGCCAACCTCCAGGCTGGCACAGCCCAGCTCTGGGTCCCGAACTCCCTCCTTGGTGTACCCACCCGAGGCAGGGCGCCTGCGCTCCACCAGACTGGGCATCTCAGTCGTACTCGAACTGGGCCTCCAGACCTTCCCTCCCGCGACTTCAAGCCCCCCCGTCCCTGTGCAATACTGCAGGGACTCCAGCAACGCGGTTCGCTCACCAAAGTGTGAGCCCTCCCCTCGCTGGCCACCCCGCAGGCAAAGACAGTAACCTTGCAGATACCTTCAGTTTCAGCCATGCATTAGCTGCTGTTGGTATCTCATCCTCTCCTTGCCTTCTAGCTTTTGCCTGCTGCCTACCATCTTTCGCCATTTCCATCTGTCCTCTACACATTTTCTCCCTCGGGCTCCCCAGTCTCCCTCGTCCTTGGTGACTGCCCAAGCCTGATATTCACCACAGGGCTGTGCAGTTTGCTGTGTGTTTGCTAACTTCACCTGCCAGCCTCCGCTAAAGAGGCAGGGATCCATAGGGCAAAGCCTGCTGTAAAGCACTTTATTAGTTATTTTTCGCTTGTGCTGGTGCTTGGCACTGCTGTGATTAAAGATGCCTCCCAATCATCCCACAGCAGCCATAACTAGAGCAGACAGCAGAAACTCTCTCTGGGTAGCAGAAGGGCCCTGTATCCCATCAGCCAGTGCCGGCAAAGGGGAAAGTGAGCTGAACTGGGGAACGTTTTGGGCACCAGCCACGGACGGCTCCCTTGCTCTGTATTTAACCCACCAGCCTCTTGCTCACTGCAGCTGCAGCAAACAACAGGTACTGTGGTGCGGGTCAGCTGCATTTCTGCTGTGTGGGACTTAGGGTTCAAGTTTTCCTCCCCCCTTTTATTGTTTCTCAACACTCTTCATTTTCAGAGCATGAAATGGTTATTTTTCTCCCTGAAATCCTACCAAATGGAAAACAGTTGGCTGCTCAGAAGAGACAAAATTAAATTTTGTGGGGTAAACAAGGTTGCTAATTAGCTGATGTGCTGTGCAAAGTTAATTTATTCCCAACAAGTCACAGTGCCAGCTCTGCCTGAAGATCCTGTGCCTCGTGGCTCGGGTTGGCCCCCAGGGGCAGCCCTGCCTCCAGTGGGAGCTGGGCCCACAGCTGACCCGTAACGGGGACTTTTTGCATTCCCATGTGCAGGAAGAGCCCTTTGTCATGTTCCGTAAGTCCGACACAGCCCTGTTCGGGAACGACCGCTTTGAGGGTTACTGCATCGACCTCCTAAAGGAGCTGGCCATCATCCTGGGCTTCACCTATGAGATCCGGCTGGTGGAGGACGGGAAATACGGTGCGCAGGACGAGAAGGGGCAGTGGAACGGCATGATCAAGGAGCTCATCGACCACGTGAGTGAGGCCCATCTGTGGCGCGGGCAGCGGGCGGCTGCCGAGGGGTGGCTGTGCCCGGGCTGTCCCCGAGGCTTTCTGCCTGGGGTGGGACGGGTGCCCACTGCTTGCTGGCTTGGAGTATCCGCAGCGAGCTCCTAACACAGAGCCCGGGCTCTGCGTTGCACGATCTGTCAGAAGAGCATCTTTGCCTGGCTCTTCCGAATATTCATTTGGAGTCTCTGAAAACGGACGTTCTCACAGGACAGAAACGGGCTCCGTGGCTTCAGCCACAGACACTCCCTGGCAGGCAGGCTGGGCACACAGAGAGGAGGGAAGAGGCTTCTCCGAGGCCCAGCTGCACACCAGCTCTCCTGAGCCGGCAGCACGGCCGCCTGGGCAGGAGTGGTGTGGGCCTGCTCTCATCCCCTGAGGATGCTGCTGCTCTGCCCCTGACAAACGTGGGCCAGGGCACAACACTGATGTGGCTCAGGGACCCCAGACGCGTCCCAGACGTAGTTCAGCTGAATCCAGATGATGTATCCAGACTGCAAGAGCAGGTGTGCAGGGGACAGTTTAATTTTTTTTTTTTTTTTTTTTTTATAAACGCAGCTTATTTTCTAAAATCTCCTGGGACATGGAGCTCCCCCTGCAACACAGCAGCTGTGCTTTTCCTTCCGCAGCCACTTCTAAAAGCCCATTAATGACTAGTGAAACTGTCGTGGCAGCTTTACTCTCACAGCCGCCAAAAAGTCACCTAGCCTGAAACCTCAATTTGCAGCCAGAGGTTGCTCAGTTTCCTAATTAGATATTTTGCCTCCAGCACATCCTGTGATCCCAGAAGCCAAGTTAGGGAGGTGAGGAAGGCTGGTGGTTTTATGAATCTCTGATTCCCAGAAAAAGTCTCTGGAAGAAAAGATCAGGACAAAATTAATCTACGATCTCCACAGCGCAGGCAGCAGTATAAGCAGTCCTAAAACTGTAACACAGCTCTCTTCTCCTGAATACCCTGCTCAAGTGGTGCAGCCCTTGGACCACCTCTCAAGTTCCTGGCTACATTTTGAAAACATTGCCTAAGCAGAAAAGAGACAAAAATAATCCCACGTACGTAGCAGCTGTGATGCTCTCACAGTTCATGTGAGAAGAATGTATTTGCTGGGTGAGTCACTTCAGTAAATGAGCTTCGCTGTGAACAGATAACAGAGCATTGTCTGGCGGTGAGACTGCGGAGCTGGGGCTCAGGGGTCTAGGTTGTGTTTCCGGATTTGGCTTGCCTGCCCTAAATGACATTGGACAAGTTGCTTCTGTGCAATACTTCCTCCATCTGTAAAACACAGATGATAATGATTATGTCCCTTATAGGGACAAAGTGATGCTTAATCAGTTTGTGAAGAGTGCTGGAGTCCCTAGATGGCTCACCCTGGAGCGGCAAGGGCATGCAAGGACAGCCCTTGGGGGAACAGGATGCTGCGTCTCACAGGGGAATATGCCACAGGCTGTGCAAACCTACCTTTGTATTTTCGCTTCCAGAAAACTCCATACAGCTCAAAATACAGATTTTATAGTCTCTTACGCAACACCCTTGCTAAGTTAGACAAGTGACAGCATCCCAGCAGAAGAGACTGGTGCTTTGCCATTCCGAGTGATGTGTGCGACATAGATATGAACAGACGGAGAGCACAGGCTGCGATCCTCAGCAGTGCGCTCCGGGACATGGCCTCCTGTGGTCCCGCACCCGCTGCAGGGAGCAGAGTCTGTGGCTCTCCCCACGGAGTATCTGTAGTGCAGGGCTCTGAAGAAGTAAATCACTCCAAAGCAGGAAATAAGATAGAGGGAATACAAGCCAGACCGTCATTTAGTCTGAGCCATGTCACTTCCAATGTCCTGCAAGATGTTGTAGGGCTCTCGGGAGGCTTTCAGCCATTCCCAAAGCCGTGGTCAGCTAAAAGAGACAGACCAAGAAGAAGGTATGGGCAACAACCTCATTAAGTAACATGAAATTCATAGTCAGCCTGCATTAAAGTATGTCTTGGCTAACTATTGCAAAAGCAAATTAACATACAGCAACAGGAAAGGACCAAATCCCCTCTTCTTCCAAGTTTTACTGTAGCATTAAGTTTGAACTCTGCTTTCTAACAGGTGTGGTTGAGTGTATGCCTTGGAGTGATTTATAACCATTGCCCAAACCCCATATGAAGCCATTATTTTCTTTATCTGCATGTCATTGCTTTTTATAGCAGTGTTTATGTAAAGCATTAAAAAGGGAAACTGCAGCCAGATGGGGCCCTTCCTCAGCAGCAAAGCATCTTCAAATCGTGTGGGGAAAGAAACAACTGATTGGCACTTTGCAATGGGAAAGTTCAAACTTATTTCACACCTAGTAGGAAAAGTGTTGGGAGACAGCATTCAAACAAAGTTGTAGTGATGAAAACAGGGCTGCCCACACTGTGAGTTTGATATCTGGGCTGGCTTTCCTCCATATTCAGTGTCTCCTTCTCATAAAAGAATTAGGATCATTCAGGTGGGAGCATAAAGCAGGTAAGACTTTGTGAGGTCCAAACACCCAGGCCAGGATTAACTCTATGCAGAAAGTCTGTGCATTGCTGAAGACCCATTTAACTCATGTGCATCTGAGACTGAGCTGCCCAGGACTGCTGTGATGCACCAGCTCTGGTGGGCTGAGCTGATGCGCAGGCTGGATTGAATGTCCCACGCATAGGAGAGGGTGCTCCTGAGGTGAATTAAGAGGGTAAAATGGTGATTATTATCACTCGGAAGGTCTGAGAGCTGTGGGAGCAGCAGACGCTCTGTGCCAGGAATAGCCTGATCCAAGGCTGAAATTCGGTGAAAAGGAGATGGGAAAAGCAAGGGGCAGCCCATCGCTCAGGACAGCCTTCTGCTGGGCTGGGAAATACAGCCAGAGAGGAGCCGGGCGTAGGCGGCAGGCAGGGTAGCCCAGGTAGGTATGCAATTATAGTGTTTCAGGGATGATGGTGCCTAGCACGCAAAGGTGTAAATCACATTACACGTGACAGAGGACGGGCTGCTTACGCGGTGAGCTCTCATGGCTTGTTTTGGAGTCTTGCATCATACTCCTTCCCCTGTCCTCTCTGATCCAGACATGCCTGGCCATAGGCAGTAATGCCTTAGGCTATGATCCTTTGTAAAATTGCTTTGTTTCTAGTCTGGCCTTAAGCATAAACAGGAAAAGCAACAGCAGTCAGAGCAGCTCACAGCATGACCCTGTCTTCCAGGTCCCCAGCAGCAGATTTGGAGAAGACAGCCTCATGCCGTTAGATGCAAAAAGCCCTGCCCTGCTGCCTTTCATCTGCTCCCCCTCCTTCATCACAAAAAAAATCCCTGTTTCAAGGGAGTTCAGTCCATTCCCTAGAGAACTAGACTCTTTACTCACCACAGGTGTTTATTATCACTCTCCCTGGCCACTCACACAGAGAAGCCTCAATCACATGGGCTGTGAAAGCTGAACTCCCTCAAAACACTGGCATTTGGGGAGGTTTGGGGCACCCAGCTGATACAGAGAAGCTCCTGTGTCCTACACATCCATAATAAATGGGGAACCTGGCAACTGTCAGATCTCATCCATTCATCACTAGTGAACTGTTATTGATGTTTATTCATAGAAATTATTATTGATACAAGAAAAACTACACTGTGCATTGTGGCCCATCCATTCTGATTTATAAATCCTAGCTGTCTGGCAAAATAATGCCTGCAAATCTTCCCTATTGTTTGTGGGCAGAATCGCATAAAACCAGCAGAATGAGGTGTTCTGGACATTTTGCACAAACTTGTTCACAAATAAAACTTGTCTTCCGCTGAGACAGTGCATATCAAATTTCCATTCAATCTGAAACTTCATGTGGGAATAAAAAAGGTATGAGAAATAATAGGGTTTCTAATGGAAATCCCTGCCAATGGTAACTATAGAGAAGATGTAATATCTATCCTTAGGGACAATTTATGACAGTTGATTTAACACTTTCACAATAAATGGGCATTTATTGACAGTAAATTCTGGCAGAAATACATATTGCACCACATTGCCACACTCCCATTAATGTCCCTGCACTGGTGGATGATTATTTCAAGTGTTGTTAACTGGGGATTCATTTGGAAGCCACTGGGCGAGGAATAGGGAAAAAACAACTTCATTGGATGAAGTGTCTTCTATTTCTTGTTTAGACACTGTAGGAACTCAGCATTAGGGAGGAGAAGAAAATAAGCCGAAACAGCTGGCTGCACTTTCTCCTTTTGTGCTCAGCATCGTTAATTGGGTGGATTCATATTTATCATATTCAGTGATCCAGGTGGTTGAAGCACACTGAAGTGTACATGGCAAGCCCCGAGTTCTCTGCTCGCTTCTGCAGTTCTCTCTGGACCTGCCTTTCCCTCCCCTGGCTTGCTCACCTGCCAGTGATTCATAGGATAGGCCTTGTCTCTAAAAACACGGCCATTCTCACTGGGATCCTACAGCCTTTGACGTCCCCGCAGAACAATTAATGGCAGTTCCCTCTCTGAAGAACTTCCTTAAAGAAAAGATTACAAGAAGCCCAAGAGGGCATCATGGCCTTCATTTCTCCTCTTTGGCTTACAGCTAGGTTTTCCCTGCTGACATCTGTTCTTAATTCACCCCTGATATTAAATAAATTCATTGACAAAAATTATGTCTAAATTAGGGCTGAAATTGTAAGAGCAGCCATTAAGAGCTGGAGTCAGACAATTAACGCTGACCCCCTGTGCACAGTGCAGGCCGAGGCACATCTGGGATGCTGCCGGGCACGACCCCGCTCTCCTCGAGCATCACTTCTCACGCTGAGTGTTTTCCTATCCCCGGCCAGCAAGAGGGGACGGCTGCAGGCACCGGGCTCTCGGCAGAGCGCTCCGACGCCTGCTAAAGCAGGAACCCCTCTGCCTCCAAGCCTCGGGCTGCAAGACCGGCTGCCTCGGCTGTGCCTTGTTGTCCCCCAGTGCTCCAGGATGCCTGTGCCCAAGGACGCCCGGGCGCTGGCTCCGCTGCAGGGGAAGATGCAGAAAGATGCACGAGCGAGGCCAGCATGCAGCAGACCCATGGGGGGACAGGGTGCAGGAGCACGGCACAGCAGCCGAGCAAGCGAAGCAGGGAGGGGGGCAGAGACGGGACCTGAAGCAGGGCGGTAGGAGCAGAAAAGCGCTGCAGCCCCAGCGCTGGCAGTGGTGGTGGCAAAAGAGACTGGGGAATGAAAGTGTCGATGCTGCCAGACAGACACCTGAATAACAATTAAATAAGTAAAATATGCACTATTTACCTGTCTCTCAGGCAACACAAACATAATTAGTTTATGTAAATACCTAACTCAGATTGGCAAAATAAGCACAGAAGCAGCTTATTTTCTTGAATAAATATTTATCTGCTGTCACTGGCCATCACACACAGCTTTCCTCCGGCAGAGGTCGGATGCTGCAGGATTTCCACAGTGACCGTGGCTGTGCAAGAGCTGTTCTGACCCACAGGCCACATTCCCATGATAACTGAGAACTTGAAGATAAGACTTAGCATTTTCTGATAAAAGCCAAACATCTCTGCAGAGAATACGATCCTCCGTCCACTGAACGCTCGGTGAACTCACATCAGTTCCACCCAAGTAAAAATGCTGTAACACTGGGTGAATAAGGAGATCCAAATCCTTCAAGGTGTGTTAGAGAAGTGCCTGCATTTGGTGTGCAGCTGCCTTGGCAAATTCATTTTTTTGGCCTCAATTCAGCAGAACACTTAAGAACATACATAAGAATTGGAAGGCGTGCAAGCTCCAGTAAAACAGAAGCATGTGCTTAAGTGGTTTTGCTGGACAAGGGCCTTTCAGCCACTGGCACTTGCTATAATTCCTCATTTTTAATAAAACCCATCTTACTGTGCAACAGCATAAAAGTTGGGGCTGAGTGAAGGAAGCAGTCAGGGCCTGATAATTGACTTCCCGGTTTGTAATGTCAGAGCATGACAAATGAAAGCTTCACCCTTGGTGGGTTTTGATTTAGATTCTCTCAGTCAGCAAATCCTTAATTAGAGGCCACCTTCAGAAAAATCTGCATTGATAAAAGGGATATCGAAGTGCAGCCCCGCACTGCCTTTAATAGCTCAGGACACCACACCAGATTGGGCTCCCTAATACATGCTCCATTCTGCCTGTGTGTGACATTTACTGCCAAGGACGTGGGGCTGTGATCAAATCACAGGAGCTGCTAAAATGACACAGTAAAATTTTATTTCTGCACTAAAAGCATTTTGATCCTTGGGCATCCATGCAGATTTCTCTCTCTTCATTTTCTGTGGTAAAGCATAAACTGCTAGCTGTTATTTAGCTTGCTATATCATTTTGACGAATTTGGCTTAGGATCTTTCAGACAGGCAGTTGCTAGCAAGCACTGACCACAAAACTGCTCATTTGTTTCCTCCTTCAGAAAAATCCGTAGCCAAATCCTTCAGTATCTCCTTCAGTTTTCCCTGTGGAGTCAGGACACCCACACAGAAGTGATGGAGGAGCTAAAGTGCTGCATTTCTTTTGCCACTTCTGCCTTGTGACTTTGGAGACTGATAAGCCAAAATTGTCAAGTATGTTGTAATGTGGGGAGAGCAGCCAAGCTACAAACCTGCTGGGCATCCTCTGCCAGCACAGTACCAAGGATGCCAACTCTGCTCCTCAGAAGCAGAAGTTCACCATCTCAAGCTGGGCAGCCAGCATTGCCTGTCCACTTTTAAAAACCACTGTCCTTCGGTTTTCCTCAATGTCACCATAGCCACAGCTGGCACAAAAGGGCTCACTGGGAAAATATGGTTTCCATTTTCTCTAAGTTTTGACAAATGCCAGTGATTGAAACGAACACTTTCTGTATCAAGCTGATTTAAAACTATATTTCCATTTGGAAAGTGAGAAGGAAAGTGAACCAACCAGGGCTCAGCTGAAGAACCATGTTAGAAAAAAAAAAAAAAACCACCATCATTTTTACCCTTGTTACAGAATTCCTGAAACTCTTCTGTTCAGGACCTCTAAAGCTATGTTCTTTGGAGAGGAGACACCTTTCATACAGACACACGCATGTACGTAATGGCTAAAAGCTTATGCAGAAACTCTTCTTATAGAAAAAGGCCCAGATTCCTGTGTTTAAAAATATTCCACTGACTTTTATCACAGATTTGCAAGGTCAAATGGGATCATTAGTCTGACCTTCCTCCACAACTGAGGCGAGAGATCTTCACCAATTTCTACAGTGAACCCATAGCTTCTACTGGAGTAAAGCATGTTCTAGCAAGACAGCTAATATTGATTTAAAGTTTGCGAGTGATGACAAATCCACTATTTCCTAGGTAATTATCACTCACGGTTAATTTAGAATTTTAATCTTCAGAACCAGATGTTAAATAAATCTTGCACGGGTATGCTAGGAACCTGGCACAGGGCGAGGTACTGCTCAACTTCAGAAACATAATTTATGTACCTGCATTTCCTCTGAAGTCAATGATACCAAAAGAGTGATTTGCAAACCCCAAGCAAGGCAGCTGACATTGAGGTAGCCTTGGATGTATTTACTTAAGTTTTTTTTAAGAACCTGAATGAATGTTTAGCGAGCAGCTAACGCAGCTCTCGGCCAACAGGTTGTATGTGGTTGCTTACTGAATCTAGCATAGAAATTATTCAATAACAGAAATAATAGAAACACAATTCATACAAGAAGTCAGGATGAAGAATGTGCTCAGTTGAAACTCCTCATGCAGCTCAGGCAGTTCCAGCATGACTGGCTGTGAAGTCCACCATTAATTACCAGAAGCATTTCCTCGGTGGGGCTTGCAGCCATGCTCATGGAAGACGACGTAAGGGGAACGGTGTGAGGTTTTGCTCACTCCCACCAGCCAGGGAAGCTTGCGAGCATTCCCAAACAGCAGTGCCCCTACCCCATGCCACAGCTTCCTTAGAATGAGCTTTTCAAGTTGCATCGTGAAGTCAACCGAGGGGAAAGAAATTGAACCTTTTACCTCATGCTGCTACAGTATTACTTCCTGCAACTTCATTCTGGAGTGGCCTCCCTCTGCGAGTTTCTCTTCTTGCAGCAACATTGAAAGGAAGGCCAACAAAAACAAATCATCTCTGCAAATGGTGGGATTTGCACACAGCAAACACTCTTGTAAAGAGTTCTGCGGCAAGAAGCAAGCACAGCGAGGATCTCAGACATTTTATACCATTGTAAAATACAATTTTTCTGACCATTTTAGAAGAGCCAATCAAAATGAGCTCATCGCATCTGGGCACAAGCTGCAGAAACTGTAACATCTCTCTGCTGTCTGCACTGTATTTTGCCAGCTAACATCAACTGAAAATCTATATAATGAAAGTCATAGAGTATAATTAGCAAACAACAGACCGCTTTTGCTCTCCAGCCCACTGATTTAAATCTGGAACAACTCTCTTAAAGATAGTAAACACTTCCACACCAGCACCTCCAGAATGTCACCTAGCATGTTTTGGAGACCCTGCATCTGTGTTGGAGTTTTGTTTAGGTGATAAGAAGTATTTGTAATAACCGGACCATATTATACCAGGTGTTCTTGTGCCTGATGCACACAGACCAGGCCCTGGTCCCTTTACCTGGAGGGCTCTGGAGAAGAGCCAGCGAGCTGAGCGCTGCCCAAACACCGCTCACGGGCAACGCGGTGCAGCTCTGACGACAGCTTTGCGTTTGCCTGTACAGCAAGACTGCAGGTCGGAAGGGAAGCAGTTACATGGAGTCCAGCCTGTGCCCGGCACAGAGGGCCCTGCCTGCACCAGGAAGGGGGGCAAGAGGTCCAGCCTGGCTCTGGCAGAGGCACGGAGCAGATGTACCCCATGTGCAAAGGGAGGGTGGAAGCGCAGGGCCGTACTTTGTGGCGGGGGTTTGGCCCATTACTGCAGCGTGACTGCTGTGGGTGTCCCTAAGGGGATGGAAAAGCCTCGGTTTCTAATGCCTTCTTTCTCTCTCCCTCGGTGTCTCCCTCCCTCGGTGCTGCACGCAGAAAGCTGATCTGGCTGTTGCTCCTCTCACCATCACCCACGTTCGGGAGAAAGCGATAGACTTCTCCAAGCCCTTTATGACCCTGGGGGTCAGCATCTTGTACCGGAAGCCCAACGGGACCAACCCCAGCGTGTTCTCCTTCCTCAACCCCCTGTCTCCTGACATTTGGATGTACATCCTCCTCGCCTACCTGGGGGTCAGCTGCGTGCTGTTTGTCATAGCCAGGTAAGGGGACGCCGGTGCCACCCCACCCGACTGCCATCACGCCACATCTGCTGCCATGCGACAAGACACCCGCTCCACGCTCGGATCCATATTGCTGCCTGGTGTGTCGCAGGGATCCAACCACCCAGTGGGAGCCGCAGCATTAGACCCGTGTCATTAATGAAATTACTTTTGGTCCATTACCCAAAGGCAGGCTGGTCTCTTGGCGTGGGGCTGCTCCCAACTGCCAGACTCCTGTGCCCTGTTCTCTTTCGGGCCTGTATCTCAGAGTGGTTGTAGAGGTAATGCAAACCCCATAGCGAAAATCAAAGATCAGTTATCCACAGGGGAAATTTGTTTCCTTCTTCACTATCTAGAGCCTGCATTATATCCTTTGCACTGCTTTACCATACTAAATGTGCTTGTGTTTGTTTGCTTTATTAACATAAACCTGTAAGCCTCTTCTGCCACATCAGGGCAGGCAGTTCCACAGATTTAATAGACTTCCAGTACAAAAGAATTTTAAAATGCACATTTATGATTTCAGAAATTTTGTTGCCTTTCAATTTCATTAGCACCTCCCTGATATAATGAAGGGTAATCTTCCTGCTCTGTGTCATTCGCCATTCATGCTCCTGTTAGGTCACTTCTCACCCACCTTCTCCAGGAAGAAGCCAGCCTCTCCGCTGTGTCCTGGACACAAAGCTCCCATATCCCGCACCATTTTCACCTCCTGTCTCTGAACCCTCCACCAGCAAAGCTCCCGCAAACCCTTCCCTATATCAGAAGAATGGAGAACCCGTTGCTACAGATCAGACAATGTGTCTGTTTACAAAATTAATATGCATCTAATTAGCATGTTTAAAACCTCTATATTTAAAAGCAGCAGAATTTGCATGTATTTGCATGTGTTATTAATTTCACAGAGTCTTTGATGAGACACACAGTCCAGGGCTCTGCTCAATACATGATTCCACCTTTTCAAACCAAAACAAAGCACTTGCCTCCCTCCTACCGGGCAGCCACCCTCCCTGGCCACACACAGACCTTGCTGGATGTTTAAATATTTTGCATAAACACCACACCTGGGGAAGAAGCACAATCTGCAATTAGACACTCATTTCTTCCAGTTCAAGCTATGCCAGTGGTGCCTTCAGAAACCTCCCTGCTGACCCCACACCTTGGACTGGGGCCCTGTGCGGACCCCCTTCCCCCAAGGGTTGCTGTGCTTTACTTTCCTCAGAGCATCCTTCAGAAACCAGCTTCTATCTAATCCACTGACATCAATCAGCCAGTCAAAGTAAAGATTAAATACAAAACTGCAGCAACCAGAATCCATTAACCCTCCTGTTACAACAAATCTGCAATTTTCAACATCCCTTAGGTCCATGGAGGCATTTAGAGATGATTTCTTGAGTTTACTATGTAATATCCTAATTACGCATAACAGCAGTTGTCAAAGTAAACTCAGCTTAGCAGACAGCATTAGTGCTCCAAACCATGTGGGATGGCAAAGCAGCTACATAGTCTGATCCTTCCTCTGCAGAGGTGCAGAGCCGGGGAGGTTGCACTTCACTCTTAGAGGACACAGCAGGCCTTCCACATTCAAGATTTTAACTGCAATCATTCTCCTCCCTAGTCTTTGCAATGTGTCTCAATCAAATGGCCGTGCACCGGGTTTCCAGGCACTTTCCTGAGGTCCCACAGAAGCTGTCTGAGCACGGACAGCTTTGCAGGCTGTTTGCACAGTGCCTGCTGGGAGCACAGCATTGCAGTACAAGCAGCAACTCATAAAAACAACCTAACAGTTCATTTCAGCAAGAAGGTGGTGTAACACACAGAAATGGTAGCACTTGTTATTACGACACTATTTTATAAGAGGACAAGAGTCGCGTTGCCATTAGCCCATCACTCTGCCTTCCTGCCGGCGCTGCCCTGCAGACCCCCCGGCCAGAGGCAGGCAGCGGCCGGGGCCACACACAGTGCAGGGCAGTTCGGCAAAACACTGCTGCTGGTTTTGTCCTGCCCCAGCTGACACCCCTGGGAAGACCATCGGGGACTCCAGCAGGGCAGGATGAGGTCCTCAGCGGTTTTGCTTTGTGTCAGAGAGAGAAAAACCAGATGCTCTCAGCAGGAAAAGATGCTCATCTGGGAAAATGAACCCAAGGTAATTATGAAAAGGAAAAATATTGCGATGACTGATAGAACTCCTTCACTTTATGTCTCCGTTAGCCATGCAGAACATAGCTAGATGGGCTCTGCTGCCGTAACGTCTTTGGCTTTAATGCCATAAAGTATTAAGACTACTTGTGCGGCTTGGAATGACAATTCAAATACAATTTACATTTATGAGCTTATTTTTACCGACTCCTATGATGGCCAAATCCAGCCCAAATTGTCCCGATCCCACTTTCAAAGTATGTTAAATGCGCAAATTGTATCTGCACATGAAATTCATTGCAGTAAATACTGAGGAAAGGTTGAAGGAAATGCTAGGACAGGCCCCAGTCTGAAAACACCTTGGACGCCACTTTGTACAAAGAGGAATATCTAGATGCTCTGTTCAGAGAGCAGCAGGGCTGCCCAGCCTCAGGCACCCAGGGCAGCCCGTCCTGCTGTTGGCAGCGATGTGCACACAGCGCCGGCCCCAACCCACCGAGCCAGGCACCCGGGGACCCCAACTGGGTACCCTCCCTGCCCGGCACTGGAGGGCTCTTGCTGCCCAGAGAGATGTGGTCCTGGGCTAACTCAGACCCCGGCGTGTGCCCTCACACTCAGGAACCGAGTGCCTGTTTCGACACCCCTCTGGTGACTGCCCTGGCACGATGAACGCAAGAGGGTCTGAACCGCTTACTGTGCTGGGCTTTGTGGTTGGCGTTGAGGGACGAAAACCTGAAGAACTGTGGTTTAGTCTCTGTTTCTGTCCTGAAATGAGCCTCATAATCTCTCTACATCATCGCAGTTATGATGTAATACAACAGTTTTTCCCTATCAGGCTATTGTTTGGCTGAAATTGAACCGATAAAATATTGCAATTACAGTTTCTTTTTCACATGTTTTGCTCCTGATGTTTCTTCTGTCTCCCTATTCTCTTTCAAAGAACACCAAGTATTCAGTGTAATTAAGGTTCTGCAGGAATGATCTTTTAACACATAGAGATTGAAAGCAAGAGATTTCATGGGGAAAATATTTATTGCATTCAGAAGTAATGGAAACAATATCTGCTTTTGACCCCAGCAAGGCCTCTAAAATTCAGTTCTCAGGAGAAAACCACAGTCAAAATAGCAAAGCCTTAATTCAGAGACATGAGTCTCCTGAACTAGGCACGAGAGTCCTCTGCTGATGCTATAATCATAGGTCAATGCCACTTAAAACCAACTTAGGGACTATTTAGAGGCAGGCGAAGGATGTATTTGATCCATCTCCCCTTTTAATCAGTCTTTCTTAGTTATTGATGGAGCCTCTGCTCCTAACCACCCCAGCCCCCAAAGAGCCATAAACACTAGCAATTTATAAGGCTTCATGGGGGTAATTTGTCTGGTGACTCTGCTGTGAGGTTGCAAGTGGGCTGTGCAGCTGGCTGATTTGAATTGTCACCCGTCCTCAGACTCACATGGCCTTCAAATGACAGCTAATCACCTTTGGGTGCACAATGGGGCGGGTGGGTTTAATATTTATCTTAACTGCAACGAGGACTGGGTCATCCATAAGAAATTTCTCTGGAGATGCAATTTAGGCTCAAAAGCATTTTGTGTTAGATCTTTAAAACTTCTTTGAAATGCTCCCATTTCCCTGCCAAAAAGGCCAAGAAGAGACAAGAAAATAATCATAGTTTTTGATGAAGTATTTCTCAGACCCCATTCTGCACATGAGGAAGAGGGAATCCAGCCCACAGTGAATCCTGAGCAGCCCCCATTTATTATGGCTCCAGCTGCATGGGGTCAATGAGCTCCACTCGCTCCTTCCTTCATTACCCCTCTGTTTCCCCTAATGGTCCCACTTGCTTTTCAAGCACTGAAGATTCTGTTGCTGCTTTGCAGTTTTCTGAATATTTCTCTGTAACCTGAGCAGCACCAGTAGGTTTTCACTCCGAGACCTTGAAGTTCTTCAGTGTGTCATCTTGTCAGGCTCATTTGATCTTACCAATTCCTTTTCTGTTTCATGTTCTTTCAATGGCAGCCCAAGAAAGTTTTCATCTAATTCTTGAACTCTGGCTTTATTCGACAGAAAGGGCTTAGGCACCATCCCTTATACACCTCTGGCATAAATTTACAGCAAGTTTCAAGGAATAGGCAGCATGTAAAGCCAGGTCTGAATTCGGCCTGATTCTTGTTTTCCTTTCTGATTTTCTCTTATTTAAAAAAGCAGAGGGAGGTGGGCAGTAAGAATGGCCCGGCTGTTACCTGGACGAATGAGCAGGATTGCCAGGGTGAGCAACGCCTCTGGGTCTGCACTCTGCAAACCCAGAGCGGACGATGGTCCCTGCTGCAGAAAGGCAAGATAGAAGGAAGGCAAAGGAGAGGTTGTTAAACTGTATCTTGCATGTAGAAAATAGAAGCAAAAAGTGGGACGGAGGTACCCAGGATGAATTTTTCTAAAACCACATGAAGTCCTGTGCATTGCACCTAGTCCATCCCCCGTGATGGGGTCTTCCCCACAGACACCCTCCTGCACTTTTCCCTGCTCAGTTCACGTGCCCGGGGACCGCAGCTCCGTGTTCACAGAATGTTCCCGTGTGACAGGCTCCGAGGGGAGTCTCACGGCACGACTGCGCAGAGCAGAGCCTGGGGTACATGTTTTCTTGGGGGAGTTGTTTGTGCCAGGAAGGGCACCTGGGAGAGAGCTGCGGCTCTTCTCTCCAAACACATCCAACTGTCTGACTGAGGGGGCCCATGAAATTAAGCAACAAGACACCTCCTTGGGTAGCAGTGCGTCTGGCAGAGAATTGCACAGAGAAATATCCCCTAATACAAACTGTGGGCTGGGCTTTGAGAAAGGGCTGTTGTGAAGCTACAGGGATTTCAGAAGGAAGTGGAGATGATAATTAATGCCTGGTTCAAAAGCAGTTACACCAATTATGTTTTTAATTTAATCTCTGCAATATTCAGAACTCTTAGAAAATGTAAACAAACAGCTCTAAAAATATTAATGTCTCTCCTGTTAAGCATCCTCCCCAGATCCTGGCTAAAAGAGCTGCACTCATGGTGGTGCTTGCCTACCAATCCTAGGCAGGATTTGCAGAGAGATGATCATAGAAAATTCCCTCGGTGTTGCTCAAGAACTACAGGGCTGTCCATGGAAATATGCCCCCACAGGGAACAAGTGTTCTCCCACCACCTGCAATGGGACCAAGCATCGCAGCAGTCCACAGCGAACCTACACCAATTTCCACTGTTGTGCCGGTGCCCTGACCACGCAGGTTTCCTGCTTGTTAGCATGGTGGAAAGTTCTGCTTCTCACTTAGCTAAATCCTGCCCCGATTCCCATGTGCGCTAAAACACAAGTTCTCTGAATGCCACGGTTTGTCCCAGCTACTGCTGCAGAATCGCTGCAGCATCTCTCCTCAGTCAATCTAGAAATGCCATTTTTCTCCATGTTTTGGAACTGTTACATACTAGAGGTCCTCTGTCTGCACTGCATCCCATCCCATAGTCGTGTGCTCCAGTTGCTGTCATGTGATGTAGTACTGCAGAGATGATCTGAAGTGACCGAAGGCTTTGGGGAAGCAACCTGAAATACCTCAGAAGGACCTGGATTCCCAGGTTTCCTTGCTCTCTGCAATGCAGGACATGGGGCTTACAGCCATGCTAGTCACTTCGGAAAATCTTGGCTGAATTTGTCTTTTTCTTCAATAAGCCGTACAACCAAAGGGGGCAGCAGGCCCTGCACAGCACCACAAGATATATTAAGGCTCTTTTTTTCCTGTTCCTTTAGGGTCTTGTCATGCCACATCCCGACTAATGAGCTCTCGCTTTCCATGTGCCACCGTAGGTTCAGCCCATACGAGTGGTACGATGCTCATCCCTGCAACCCAGGATCAGACATCGTGGAGAATAACTTCACCCTATTGAACAGCTTCTGGTTTGGGATGGGAGCGCTGATGCAGCAAGGTATGGCGGTGCTTCCCCACCCACACACCCTCCCGCCGGTTCGCCAGCACAGGCCTTTTGTCGCGGCTTTTTAAATTTAAAATTTATTTTGTTTGCAACAGCAACAAGATAAAACATCTGAACAGGCACAGAAGCGCTCGTCAGCACTGGCTCCCGGCTCCCCGCTGAAAGGCGGTGAGGTGCGGGAGAGGGGAGGCAGCTCTCCTCCGGCACCTCCTGGGACCCGCTGCGCTGGGAAGCGCTCGGCGCCTGCTGCTCCTGATGGAGATGTGCCGTACGGCACCGGCACTGCAGCTCCTGATGGAGACATACCGTACGGCACCAGCACCGCAGCGCCTAAGGGAGCTGCTCCCTGGGGAGCTGTGTGCATGGCAGGTGGACTCTGGCTGGGGCCAAGGCCGGCAAAAGACTAATGAGACAATAATCTCATCAGGGGGAACTGGCTGTGCTCTGCAGTTCAGGAGCTCTTGGCAACTGCGTTTGTTGCTATTCACTCACTTTGAACTTCACTTCATCTCCACACAGACACCCCCTGAGCCGTGCCGGTTCACCTGCACAGCAGGGATGGAGAAACAGAGGGGAACACGTGCCAGGGCCAAGCCCTGTCTGGGGCACCAGGAAAAGGTCCAAGGCTCTTATGCCAGGAAAGCCATCCAATTTCTTCTGTGTCAGAGCAGGCCAGATCTTTTCAGTCTTTTTTTTTTTTTGACACCTGCCTCTATTTGTACTTTCCTCCTTTTGCGGGTCAAAGCCCCCGTCCCAACAGCTCACCCTGCAGCTCCGGGGACAGATTCATCGCTCGCCCCGTGAGGCAGAGCCCCGCGAGCTGCAGCTGGCTGCCGGCACACACGTGCCACTGCATAACAATAATTACTATTAATGAAGTATGCACGTTCTGGCAGGTGTCAGACGGAGCAGCTCCTGAGTCTGCCATCTGGAAGCACACAGCTCGATGATGGAGTGGTGGCGTGTTTGCCCGTGTGCTGCTGCTGCTGCGCACAGAGGAGCACCCACCCACCGTACCCCAAGAAGGAACACTGCCTTGGTCTCCCTCAGTTGTTTAATTCACCAAACTCAACAGCACCCCACAGATTCTGTAAATTCTTACTTCTGTTAATTCAAGCAATTTGTTTAATTTCAGGATCTCTGTCCTGGCTCGCTCTGTTTTAAGTCGGCTTCTATAGAAGACGAGGCATCTTGCCCTCTGGTCTGTCCCCGTTTTCATCCTCATCTGGTCATTCTGCACATTGTGAAATGGCCTGAAACTCCCTCTAGCACAGGGTAAAAGCTTCTGGGGCAAAGAGGATGGTGAGGAGCTCCTCTGGGCAGCTCTGCCTGGCACCCACGGCGTGCGAGACTGAATGTTTTCAGTGTTACTGGTGTAAAATACTACAATGACAGGGACCTTAGAAATGGGATATGGATGGGATTACATTCATATATGTGGATGGAATAGAGCAAATAGAATATTTATAGATGGAATGAATACAGTAAATCCGCTAGGAAGACAGCAGAAGGGGAGCTTGTGAGCAGCTCTGAATAAGGAACGAAATTCAGCTGTGATCTAATTGCAGAAAATCCAGGAATAGAAGTAAGTGGAAAATGTCAAACATTTGTCACACTTTAATTTACCGTGTATCAGTAGTTATACCCAGAGAGCAAAAGAACCACAGCACCGGCTTGGTGGTGTGCACAGTGCTACTGCTCCGTGCTCCTCCTGCTGCCACTGCTGCAGCGTGTAATAAGAGATTATTCCCAGATCTCGGCTGTCCTGATGGACAGTGACAGTTCCCAGCAAGATGGTTTAGCAGGATGAATCATCCTCTTATCAGATGCTGATAAATGAAAAGAGCTGTGTTCTTTTTAACTCTATTCTGCATCTAAGAAGAAAAATATTTCAAAGCTAGACCGATGTCACACCGCTCAATGCATCAAAGGCAAGAGATGGAATGGGAAAGAAGCAGGATCTTGAGAAGAACCAAAGCAGCCCTCAATGTCCAAGGCTCCTCTGCTTCCTGGTGCCTCCTTGCTGCACTCATATAGGAGAAAAGCTACACTCCATGCTATGCTTTGATGCCACACTGCTTAAAATTGCTTTGCAAAGCCCAATCTTTGTTGCAAATTCCAGGTTGGATATATCCCCTGAACGCAGTTGTTTCAAACTCAAAGCTCTTTCCTGGCTTTAAAAGGTGTCTTGGGCAATTACAAAAATAGCACTACCCATTTAGTCCTTCATGTCTGCTCAATAAAAGTCATTCCAGGCCTGTTACACCTTTTATGCTGTAACATCTCCCGCTTCCCTACTTCTAACTGGTATTCAAAGTACTGGACCCTGATAGTTCCTTTCTCTCGCTGTTTGATTTTTTTTAAACCTTGTGTATTTGAACACACTCCCTAGAGTGAATCCTTTGAAAAGTAATCCATATAAAAGCAAAGCACTTTTTAAATGGCAGAACAAAACACTCATAAAAGTTCATAAATAGCTTGCTATTTAAATCTCATAAAAGCAGCCTAGTTAATTACTTCAGTTTGAATGTTTCCTGTAAATTGTGCACTGTACCCAAGGTCAGCAATAAAGGGAGAGGGGTTTTCTGCAAATGCTACAAAAACCCCACTGATTTCCTTGCATGCAAGATGTCTGGATAATTTGCCTCAAAACCAGTTGGCTTTAATTGCGTAGCTGTTACAATTTTGACAGTGAAACCTAATCCTTTATGTATATATATATATATTTGTATACAATGTGTATAAGTATATATAAAATGGGTCCTTTCTCTCTCTTTGTTTCCTCTTCCCTCCTTCTCCCTCTCCCACCCCAGGTTCTGAGCTGATGCCCAAAGCACTGTCTACACGGATCATTGGTGGCATATGGTGGTTCTTCACCCTAATTATCATCTCGTCCTACACGGCCAACCTTGCCGCCTTCCTGACGGTGGAGAGGATGGAATCCCCCATCGACTCAGCAGATGACTTGGCAAAGCAGACAAAAATAGAGTACGGAGCAGTGAAGGATGGAGCTACTATGACCTTCTTCAAGGTGAGACCAGGCAGAGGCTTTCTACCTTCCAGGCAGAGATGCAACGCTCTCAGGCCAACGGGAGTGAGAACAAAGAACCAAGGACAAAAAGCCTCCTAAGCCACCACTGCTTCTCCTTACAAGCAGGTTGTTTCAGTCTCGCATCCTTGTCAAGACTTTGACCCCTGTCAGTTTAGGTTACCTAGATTCACATCACAGCTAATTTTCCCTCTCTCCATTGCTAATTGAAGTCACAATTACAAAATTACATTGATTTTACAGCTTCAGAGACTGTACCCAATATTGGCTCCGACACCCTAAAATGAAGCACATATTAGGCACAACAGGACAGGTGTATCTTATATTAAAGCCCTACAGAAAAATCTTGTGTTCCCTAAAGTATCTTCCCTATTTCCACATCTCACCCATTGCAGCTCCTTCCTTCTCCCTGCAAGAACAGCTCCACAGAGCCCTCGGGGCTGACCCGGCCAGCCTTCAGGGACAGAGAAGAGGACAAATGAAACCTAAAGCTGGACAGATGTTGCAAAGGGCCCTCCCTGACCAGTATTTTTTACAGCTGAAATATCTTTCTTGTCCTTCAGGTATTCTCATTAATGTAGTCAAGTTTTATTAACCTCTGAAACCCAGTACAAGGTAACACCACCAATGCATCAGAATCAAATTACATTAATTTCTCCTCTTTAAAGCATAATTAATTTCAGAAGTTAGCCAACACTGCAGAGGAGCGTGCTAAGAGCATTCATATTTCACTACTGCCTCAAAAATGGAAAGAAACTGAGAGACTTAAAAAGACCCTTAAAACCACAGCTGGCCTGTAAAAACACACTTTAAAAAAAAGAGGGAGAGCATAAAGGCATAGAAATGAGGGGCAATTAATCTCAGGAACAATCACCCTGGCTTGGAGAAGAATTTAAATTCAAGGATGAACTGAAAAAGCCGTCTTTCAAGGAAAGGTTTGGAGGTACCTCTGCAGGCGGTGCAGGGCCCCGGCCCCGCTCCCCCGGAGCACCGGTAAGAGCTCAGGCCTGGCTGCCGCACGGTCAGGGTCCAGCGCTGCAGCACTCGACTGATGCCAAGGCTCTCCCTGGGCACCAGCAGATCAGAGCCTTTGGCTGCAGGGATAGGGCTACCGGCCCCCGCAGCCCTGGGAATAGTCCTTCCCCCTCCGGTCACCCTAATTCAGGAGGAAATACATGGGCCAAAGTTTGACATAGTTTATGCTTTAAAAAGCAGGTTGTGCCTGGAATACTGCAATAATTCGAATAGGCACAGTGTAAAGGCAGCTAGACTAGGCCGTCAGCAGTTTAATTGCCAAGACTCATTAAAGGAAGCCAACATTCTGAATTTTAATAACAAGAAACAGCAGCACTCTCCTGCAACTTTTCTTGGCTAGGACTTGGTTAAGGAGCCACTACACTTTCCAAATCTCCATGCTTACTTTGACAGGCAGCAATGCAGATTGGTAAAGAAACATGGAGGATTTAGTTTGGTTTGATCTTTAATTAATTCTGGGAAATGAAAATGTTGCATAGAATAGCAGGTTGCTGCCGGTTAGTTTGCTGGTGCATGCAGTTTTGTCTTTGGCATGGTCAGATGCATTGCGTTACCTTCCAAAAGCAATATAAACCTGGAACAGCTATCAGGAAAAGACAGACTTTTACTGTTGTGTTTTAACTACTCTTTCCAATAAGAGTTTTATATGGGAATAAAAGGAAATGGTCTTTTATAAAAATCATCAAGGACACAGCATATTTATTGTTTCACATCATTATCCATCAGAATCATTCTTCAGGCTTCTAACAGGCATTGAGCAGGGTTTATTGATGCAGTGTATTTTCCTTTTTCTTTTTTATTATTATTGTGTTTGGAGATGCATTCTCCAGGATGTCCCTTCTGACAAGTGTTTCGATTACTGGAGCAGTGAGAACGCTCACGTGGGATGCTATGTTCACTTGTCCTTCGTGTACAGAGAAACACAGAAGAGCCAGAATTTCTCCTGCCCCTCAACGCAGTCTTTATCAAATAACTGGGCAAATCCCCCGGTGGTTTCAATACGGCTGCTCTGCCAGCACCACCTTCACGGGGACATCTGTCAAACAGCACAAGGGTCTGGGGGACAGAGCAACGGGCACCTCTGGTGTCTGCTGAGGATCTGCACTCCCTCCGGATGGGTGGGACTGAAGGAATGGCGAAGTGCACAAGGCTTCATGTCACCTTCCTCTGCTCTGCTGAAAAGGGGGGTTACCAGCAGAGAGACAGCCCCACGCAGGCTGTACGCTGCTGTGCGAACGCTGCTCTTGAAAAGCTCCTGGAGATCCGGAGGTCAAGCAGTCCTGCAGTTTGCTGAACAGACTGTCACTGCTGGGACAGAAGGCTGATGGCAGCATCCTAACTAGGATCTCACCTATTTTGTGGATTATGCACTAGGACTTAGCCCAAATTGCTACCTTGCTCCTTGTATGACTGTTCCCCAAAGTCATTCCCCTCACGTTTGGAACTCACTCCTCCACGTCTCCATGTTAAAGAAGCTGCAAACCACGTACACTGACCCCCCAAGCCGTGGCCTGGGCCCCACAGCCCCCTTCATCTGTGACTGGCAGCTGTGGCCACCGCTGTCCTTCGCTGAACCTTGTCTGGGTCTGAGCCCCTCCTGGCACCAGAGGGGTCTGACAAAGCAGGAACTAGGGCCACAAGAGGAGAGCATGATCCTGGAGCTGAGCTTAGGGAGCAATGGGAAATGGGAGGAAGAGGAAGGCAAACAGCTTGCACGCTGTTTCCTGAGACGGCTCCCAAAGCGCTAACCAGTTTTCTGCCCATGGTCAGGCTGACTGAGGGTTCATGCAGAGCTCACCAAAGACACTGCAAAAGTTCCCCGCTGAACCAAGCCAAAATACATCTCTGGGGCAGACCCACAGTAAGCGATCTTGCTCCCACAAAAGTTTTTGCCTGTGCAGCTGAGCTAACAAGCTATGGCAAATGGGAAGCAGAAGAGAGAGTTTTACCAACCGTACTGGCAGATTTTGACTTAATAAAAAGAACTTTTGAGAAGCTATTTATTCCCTGACAGTGCAGATCAAGTTACAGGAATAAACACAGATCAATTAATTTAGGAACAGCACTAGTATTCATTATAACTCATGCCAGAAATCCTTCATATCTTGCAAAGGATGCTGTGTCTCTCTGAAAAATGCTGGGATTAATGTGCAGTTTGGAGTACGAGTGTGAGAGTCTGTGTATGTGTGTACACATATATTCACTTGTACAGAAACGTTAAATCCTCAAGAGTAAGTATCTTCAGTTGGTGAAAATCAATTTATTTTTTCATACAGGCTGGAATTGAAAATCTTAAGCCTGGAAGTTACTTTCTTGCCAATTTCACTGATAAAAAAAGCATATGTGTCTTGGCAAGATGCCTTGTAGTGGCTCCTCTAAACTATTCCATTAATTTATTTGGGTGACTGGTCTTGAAGCATTGGTTATTAAAGGTAGCTTCTGAGCTGTGACTCTGAAGAATGAATTTAGAGATGTTCTCAGTGTCATTGCAGTTGCTGCATTCAGAAGGGCTGGTACTCAGCTTTGCATACATGCATCTCATTTAGCACTAACGTAGGGTTTTATTAAGATGCAGAGGACAGCGGACCAGATTCTGGTGTTATTTATCCCAACCAAACAAGGAGAAGCTCCACTCACATGAACTGGTGGGAGAGGTGTAAGCAGGGAGAGAGACACGATCCCCCTGGTGTGAACCATGGCTGCACTGATCAGCAGCGTTAAACTACCACCTTTGTTTACGAGCAATTATCGCCATCATTCCTAACGTTCAGAAGTTCCTGACTCTGGAATTTCTCTGCCAGGATGAAGTCAGTGTCAGGTCATTCATCTTAATGCTTCAGAGCAACCAAGCAGTTCCTCTTCACCTACCTTTAGCAGCAAAACAAAGCTGCCATTGAGGGGCACCTGGGGACCCCACGGAGGATGCAGGGGCACAGGAGGGTCCCTCTGCCTGCCACCAACTCAGATTTGTTTTATGCAGCCCATAAAAGTAAATGATGATTCCACAGAGAAGAAATTTCCACCTAGCCATAGCAGAGCAAGTATCAGTTCAAACCGGTAACTAACCCCAGTAAGGATTTTTTAAGGTAAATTATTTAAGCTGTAAAATCAGAGGTCCAGCAAAACAAAATGTACACACACACAAAAAAGTCCAGCAAAATAAACACAATTTATGTGCATTCTTTGCTGACTATTAAATTACTACTAAGATGGTTTTGCTTATTTGAATGGTATGTTTTCAGGTGACATCACCCAAATTCCCATAAATCAGCGACCACCTTTGCAGTATGGCTGAACTATTCTGAGAGGAGGAACAGGAGGAAGGAACAACTTTCCCCCAGTAGGAAAAAACGTATAGTGGTGGAAGCTCTCCGGAATTAGGTGTGAGCTGGAGCACTGTACGCTCCTCACCATGGTTGCTCCTGCAATTTTTGATTGATGACTGCTCTCACAATGACTGACAATTGCTTCTGAAATGGATGTTTCACAAATAGCCTGGTCTATCAAACTGCTAGTGCTGTGCTGAGAATTGCAGCTGGTGAATTTTCACTCGGAAAAGGAGTGTTCTTATCTCATGTTAGTGAAGTTAAAGAAACTAATAGGAAATAAATTCCCAGTGAGGAGGCGGCAGGTTTTAGACTATGGGTAGAGCCTGAGATCGCCTTGACCAGAGACGTGTGTCGAGCTGCCCTGCCTGCACCGAGGGCCTGAGCTGCCCTCCCTGAAGGAGCTACCACAGCCTTATCTTTGGGGAAGACGAGGCCATTGCTACCAGCGGCATTTTGTTGCGGGGAGACAGCCCTTCTCTGCTGAAGGGCTCAGCTCTGTGTTGCTGGGTCTCTGCTGTTCGACTGGGCACGAGCAAGCAGCAACAGGTAGCTCTGGCCTCACGGTGAGCTGCAGCCAGAGAGGGTGCTCGCCCCACCACGGGTGCCCCCACTCAGGACACCCGGAGCAGGACTCAAAGCTGCGCAGCCAGAGCTGAGAAAGCTGAGCTCCTCCTGGCATTTCAAAACACAATTAAGTCCTTTCAGCTGGTCAGAAGCGGTGATTTAAGAAGAGAAGAGAAAAGTGGTTTTTCTCTTCCAGGGAGCCCTGTCTCATGTAATTTAAGTTGCCTGAAGAGCTACAATGCCTCATGCAAGTCCTATTAGCTTCACTAAATGCAGCCTATTGATTTTTTGCCAGTTTACTTTGCTCTATGCTTTAAACTGGGAGAACACTGATGTTGTTTAAGAGCTCTGTGTCAACACCCAAGGAGCATTAAATGCAGGAAGAGGAGGAGAGAAAGGGAGAGCCAGTGAACCCAGAGGCCTCTGATGTGAACTATATAAATGTTAAACAAGTCCTTATCAGCAAGCCGAGTATGCTATTCATTTCAATTACCCATTGTAATGCACAGATATTTAATAATCCTTTTGGAGGCTACATTTCTTGCTGCTCTTTGAGGTTTGATAGGTGCCACAAATCTACCTTACAGGCACCGGTCCAGATTTTCAAGTGAGGGAGATTATCTTGCCTGTTGAATGAAGTTTGCTCCGGCACATCCACTACTGCACGTTCATCAAGTGGATTATAACAAGCATGAGCTTTAACTGAGAAGAAATGAGTCCATGGATATTTCAGTCAGGAGAACGATCCCACAGGGTTAAAGACAGAGGAAACAGCCTTTGTCACTGCGCTACACTAACCAACTCTGGGGTGTCAAGCTTTTGTTTAACTTTCATTAAACATGCTGAAAAGAAGGAGGTGGACAGGCAAAGCATTTGAAATATAAAGCATTATGAGGGACTTAGCTAATTTACCCTTATTTATAGTGGTTTTATCAGAAGGACCTATGCTGGCACATTTTGGATGATACTGAAAAAATGACGGGGGAGATACAATAGCAGCAGTTGGGATGGGCTGGGGCTCCATCTCCTGCTTTTTTTCGGAAGGACAGAGACCTGAAACGGAGATAAGCAACAGCTAAACCAGAAAGCGCAGCTTCTGCTGCAGTGACTCCTCATGCAGCTGCAGGTGAGCAGTTACCCTTATTCAAGGCAAAGCACAAAGACTTATCAGCCCCTCCAACTTATCAGCCAGCTTCACGCTTTTGCTAAGTAGTGTTGTGGAGGAGGAGGCTTTGGCTGACTAAGCTGCCTCATAAAATAAGGCAAAAAGAGATCTAGGAAAAACAAGAAATTAAGCAGGAAAGAAGAATGGCACATAAAGGAGCAGGCAGCAGCATAAACACAAGCCTCGATATCCAAGTGCTTTTCCAGAGCTCAACTGGATGTATAGAGTTGGTTTGATGAGAGCTACATGCGCCCATGGGAACGCAGTGACCAACGAAGGGGGTACTTCAAGAGAAAGCTGATGTGCCTTTCCTGGGCAGTCTTTCTAGACTAAAGCCAGTTACATCTTTCGTGACAACCTACATAGAGGCAATTCAGAAGGTGGTCGTAGATGAACGGTGTATTTCAAATGTTATGGAAACATATAAAATAACCATATTTCCTCTCACCCAATACATTTTCTAGAAGAAAAAAAACATTCACATGAATAGTAAGCTAGAAAACATATTCCTCCTTTTTTAACAGAATGTCTGCTGATAGTGAAAGAATACCCGTGTTTATTTTTAGCTATAAGACAACCTTCTTGAATATTTCTATGCCTCTGTTTATGTGGATGCATTAAATTTGTTTGGCAGTCACACATATCTCAGAGGAGACATGTTTCCTTGTGATGCTCAAGGAAAGAAAAAAATATAATAGAGTGTGCGCAAAAGAGAAAAACTTGCCCTCTGAAATGCTCTCTGTCTTCTCTCATTGTGCAGAAACATTACAAAATAAACAAAATTCTGGTTAGGGAACTAATACATTTAAATAGATATGCTGATAGCTTGTCACACTAGCAAGTTCGGCAGGGCACCAAGGCAGGGTCCCACTGTACCTCACTGAAGCAAATGAACTGTTCAGTTCCACCTACAGGATAAGGTCTCTGGAGCAGTGACTCTTTTTGCTGAGCATCTGCACAACGTGAAGTGCGCTGGAACCTTTGTCACTTGTTACAGCAACATGAAGCCAAACAATGTTGAGCAGTGAAAGTAGAGAGATATTTAAGACAAGGTCAAATTGGTAATAGTTCCATTGTGTGATCCGTTCTCAAACTGGTATTGTTATTATTTACTGAAAAGGTATCAGGTTTCAGCAAATAGATTATTAATTCTTATTTTGGGGGTGGGGGGTATCATTTTTCCAGAAATCCAAAATTTCCACATTTGAAAAAATGTGGGCTTTCATGAGCAGCAAACCCACAGCCCTTGTTAAAAACAATGAGGAAGGAATCCAGCGAACCCTCACAGCTGATTACGCTCTGCTGATGGAGTCAACCACCATCGAATACATCACCCAGAGGAACTGCAACCTGACTCAGATCGGGGGGCTCATTGATTCCAAAGGCTACGGGATTGGGACTCCCATGGGTAAGTGACAGCGGTGGGGTTTCCGTAGGTACCCCAGAGGGGGCTAGTTACCACAAATATAACAGATGGGATTAAGATAATTCACTCCCAACAGCAAATTTCCAAATACCAAAGCTTACGCTGTCTGCCTGTAGAAGAGAGGTCTGAACAGCCCTGCTTGATGCAGACTCATTCCCTACTTTGTGTGATTTTTGTCCTACTTTCCCTCTGTGTGTAATGGTGTTCCCCCTCCCCAGGGTCACCGTACAGGGACAAGATCACCATTGCCATCCTCCAGCTCCAGGAGGAGGACAAGCTCCACGTAATGAAGGAGAAGTGGTGGCGGGGGAATGGCTGCCCTGAGGATGAGAACAAGGAGGCCAGCGCTCTGGGCATTCAAAACATCGGTGGGATTTTCATCGTTTTGGCAGCAGGCTTGGTGCTGTCCGTCTTCGTGGCCATGGTGGAGTTCATCTACAAGCTGCGCAAAACGGCGGAGCGTGAGCAGGTACTGATTTCCTCCGTTTCCCTGCACCACCACTAGCCCAGCCATTGAGGATTTTGCACGCTAACCCCAGGGACAGGCAGGGAGACAGGCAAAGGGATTCAGCCCTGCCTCTGCTGCCTGGAGGTCCAAGTGCCCACAGCCCAAGGGCTGAAATACAGCACCCCCAAAATGCTGTCCCCCAAGGCTCATTGCTCTGTCCCGCGCTGACAGCCTCAGGTCAGAGGGCAAGTCATCTCTGCTCTGATCAGGGTCATCTGCTGCTGCAGTAACTAGACTAGTAAACGTTGTAGGGTAATTTTGCGCAAGCTGACACAAAAGTCATGAAAATACAGACAGAGGTCCGTGGGAGGGACCTTTCTGAGCTGTTATATCCACTCGCCACTATCACACGCAATCGTGTTGCATATTCCAGGCATAATGCATACACACATGAAGTCTCCATCTCTTCTCCCCACACCTGCTCAAAGAGCCTCAAGGAACTGCTCAGGGTCCACCAGGAAGCCTCATACCATTTTATCAACGTTTCACAACACTTAGAGAAATAGCACATCCCACCCGCAGTAGCTCATTAGTGCTCATGAAACAAGAGGACTGCTTTTATGTTTTTCCCTCTTCCTTGCATGTCATGGTACAGTAAGTGGAACGTGCATTTGCATGCATGACCAGAAATCAAAGCAATCGTCCCACATGATGGACTAGATAGATGAAGGAAAACTGACCGCTAGCAAGCCCAGCAGGATTCGATAGCCCTCTGATTCCCAGCACATAAATCTACCAGACCCCCAGCAGGGATCACACAAAGCACCAGCACTCCAACAGCCACCTCTATCTCTGCCTTTTTGCAGGATTTAGTGTGGCGAAGGTACAATTCTTGCCAAAGGAGAAAGGGGTCAACCAGATGCCCATGCATCACTGAAGTCCCACTAAGCACAGCTGATGCCTTAAATGCAGCCTAAACCTTGTGCTTACCCTCTGCAGAGCCTAGTTTCAGCATCCTCCTGCTCACGGAGAGATTAGCAGAACATTTTGCCAGGAGTAACGGTACTTTTTGTCCCTGCTGTCCCCAGCGTTCCTTCTGCAGTGCCATGGCTGACGAGATCCGGCTGTCGCTCACCTGCCAGCGACGGGTCAAACACAAGCCCCAGCCACCCGTCATGGTGAAGACAGATGCCGTGATCAACATGCACACGTTCAACGACCGACGGCTGCCAGGGAAGGACAACATGACGTGCAACACTGGATTGACACCTGTGTTTCCCTAGAGAATGGGAATGGGGGGCAGCGGGAGGGAAGGAATTGCGGCAGACAAGGCTGGATGCACTCTTAACTAGGGAAGAAAGGATTAAAAAACAAGAAAAAAACAGAAAAAAAAAAAAAAAGCCTGGTTTGGTTCATTTCAAGAACAAGGCCTTTACAACACAGCTGCATCGATCATCGGCATAGAAGAACTTCAAAGCACGGACTGTAACATGGGTCTTGGGGCTTTTCTGTTTTGTTTTTGTTATTTTTCATTCCTTATTTTTAAATGCTTAGTTCCTACAGGCCTCATGGAGTCCAAACACACTACCATCCAGGAGTCTGATGTTTACATACTGAAAACACACGGAGGTGAAACAGAATTGAGCCAAACTGACCCTCGGCGGCTAAGGAGGAGCCCCCGAGCAAGGCTTCTTTAGCATGGCAATAAAAAGAAACACTTTGTCAGGGACAGCGCGAGCAGCCATCTGTGCAAGCATCTATTCCACACTGACATACACAGCACATTTAGGATACATTGTCTGGGAAAGGGAAAGGTATCTGTGAAGCACCGTGATGGTCAAGGCTGTGCCTTCTCTCGAAGCAGCTCACGGTGGCCCTTTACCTCACGGCTGTGCTGGCCGTGGCCATCCGCAGCTGGAAGTCCACGTGGGGGTGTGGTGGGAGAAGGCAACACACACGTTCATCAGTAGACCCAAGACAGCTGACTACGAAGGGGCACGTAAGCCTGAACGGAGCCGAACTCCTGGCCAGGGATGGGACAGCGCGGCGTGCACAGGAGCTACTGCCATCTCCGAGTGACACCACTCACATGCCCTGTGCCAAACTCCAGCCCGGCCCAGGGTAACACCGTGCTCTCCAGGTCCTCAGCTCCCTCACTTTTTCTGCAAAGCTCAGTCTCTCCGGCAAAGAAGCACGGAAAATGCCTGAGTCCACAGGCTCCGGCAGCGGCAGGAGCAGAGAGCTGTTTCCAAGAGCAAAACAATACCAATTTCCGTGACATTCAGCAGCACTGAACTGCAGCTCTGCTGCATTCGCACCCTAACCAGGAGAGGACTGTATGTCTGGTTTAGGACTAAATGCTTCCCATTGTGTCAGAGACGTGAAAGATGAGCTCTCAGCCTGCAGGGCCAGGGCTGGCCTGGGACAAGCAGCACTGTGCGAGCCAAACCTGACACCCCTCTTGCTCTGCCTGGTGAAGCGCAGCCCCTCAGGCAGCATCTCCATGTGATTTAAGCAAACACACACTAAAATGATTTTAGGAAATCTTCCATGAACTGTGTTCTTATTTTCAGGTTGCTTAACCCAGAAGGCTGGTCCTGCAGATGAATTTAGTCAGAATTACCAAAGACCCCTCTGCTGACCTAAAGTAACACCTGAGTATATCACTCAGCTCCATCCCTCCGCGGGGAACTGCATGGGTGGCCAGTAAGACACTCTGCGGATTAATTTGCAAAATGAAACAAACAGAAATGGCTCTGCCCATTGTAACCCAGAACATCACACAGAGTATTGCAAAGGTGCTTAAAAGCTCCGATTTAAACACTGGTGTTAAAGGAAAAGCAACCTCCTTCCCTTGCACATGTAAGGCTGACAGTGACCTGCCGCAGACCGTGCTGCTGCTGAAAACCCCTCCTGCACCCAGCACCTAAATCCCGGTTTGGAGGGCAGGCAGGACACTGCAGCGCAGTGATGGAGCAGCCAGTGCCCGAGCTCTGCATCCCGAAACTTCACCTTCTGTGTCGTGAGCATAGCGAGGTGCCACGGCCACCGCAGGAACCAGCAGCTGAACTGACCCAGTTTGCCCTCCCCTAGCTGCAAGGCCTTTCTGGAAAGTTTATCCTCGCCCAAAGGAACAAACCTGTTTGTAGCTGATTTCAGATTTTTTTTCCCACCTGTTTCTTTCTAACGCTCAGTTAGGAAGGTTATCTTTGGAGCTTATCAGTATTAGCAAATTAGCTCAAGGGGAGATAGCTGTTCCCCCCCAACACAGAACACTATTTGTCTTTATTTTGTATTTTCCGTGATGTAAAGAAGCAACAGCGTGACTTGAAACAAAAAAGGTAATTTTGACTCAAGTAAAGATATGCAAAGAATTTATGTTAACTTTCATAGAAACCGTGAAAAATTAGGGTTGAAAGCTGCCAACTCAATGGGCATCATATTCCTAAGAGTTTGCTGACAAAATACCTACAGCAGAGATTGGAGGTATGGGTCTGCTTCCCAAAGCTAATAACATTCTTTCTGTATTTCTTTGCAAATCCTTAGGCTTGTTGGAGTAGTAGATTTTATGTTTTCTTTACAGATTTCTAAGCTCTTAGAGATTTTTACAATTAAGGCAGAGATCAGAACAAAGCCTGAAACTGGCTTTAAATGTCCAGAGAGTAAAATACCACAGAAAATAGCATTCACTTTGCTTCCTGGCAGATTTTTTTTTTTAAATGAATAAATATTACTAATACCATAAACCCCATTTATCCATCTTTGACACCATTTTGATTTGATTTTACTCACAAAGGTCCCAGAGTGACAGGTGAGCATCTGGAACTACTGGTGCTACCCGCCAGCAAGACCAAACCCTGCAGATGAACCTTTTCCCTTCCCTCTCTGCACTGACCATAAATCAGCCGTGAAATAGCATCTACCTTATGGTTTTATGGTTAAATCTTGATCATTAAAACATCTGACATTTAACAACAAGGAAATGTTCTGCACCACTCTAAACAACATAGGAGCTGGGGAGCTGTCTGGGACCCCAGCCCGGCGGGGACCGCTGACTCCCCCCTTCCCCACTGGCTCCTGCTCACTGTGAACTGAGGGGAGGTGAGATGGTTTCAGACTTCAGCCCACCTGCTGTAAACCAGGGGCAGCTCCACCCCGAAGGAGTGTTAATTCAGCCTGCTGCTACACTGCTTAGCAGAGACTGGAGTCTCTCCTGTCATTCCCATTTACCCTGTGCGCTCCTCGCCTTCATCCTGGGGAGCGCAGGAGCCCGTAAGCCATGCGATGTTTAATCACAGAGGAGAAGCCACGAGCCTGATGCTTAGCAGCGAAGTGTTTGGAGACTTCAGAAGGGGCAGACCTGACTACAAAGCCTCAAAGCCTTCTGTGAGCTATTCTGTGACCTGTTGGTGACCGTCAGCAACTCATGTCTTAGAAATCATCCGACTTCCAACTTTGTTTAAATCAGTTCCTTTCTGCACCTAGTGGGCAGAGGGACTGAAAAAGCGAGGAGGAAATAAAGAAAAAACAGGTTTGGGCTATTAAAGTGTACCTAAACTGTTGTCACCTCAGTTCACTGTCCCTTTATCACTTGCTTTTTCCTTCCAGCTCTCCTGTAAGACAGAGCAGGGGCACAGCGGGTAGCTTTGGGGTTGCTTTTCTGTTTGGAGTTACCCAACGGTGTGTGTCGGGTATGATGTTGAGACGACAGACCCACAAAGAGGCGGAATATGCAAAGGGGAACCAGCTCCAGCTCTGGGCAACCGCCGCTCCCCCCTCGGTGGGTGCTTCTGCGGAGCGGGATTCAGCTCCTCGGGTGGTCTTTGGGAAGGTTGCCGCAAAGGGACCCCACAGATCCTGGCAGCTGGTGGCAGCTGTCACCCAGCGCTCGCTAACCCGAGCCACGCGTGGCCAGACCGTGCGGAGACCCCGAGCCCCAACACCCAGCGACTGTGGAGTGCGACGGCACGTCCGTGCGTGGGCATCACCAGGGGCGCGTGGGGCTGGCCAGGCAGGAGCGTTCCTGGGCATCGGCCTCACAAGCCCTCTGCTGTCTGTACCTTACTTTGACATGTTTCTCAAAAAAAGACAAAAAAAAAGAAAAAGAAAAAAAAACAGAAAAGCGTGGGGAAAAAAGGAAAAAAATGGTCTCCGTGACATTCAGGGGATTTTCCTTTGTGGACATGCAGAATTTCTATGAATATAGTTTTTTGTAAACATTTTGTAACAATTTTGGTTTCATAGTAACTGTGTTACTTGCTGATCATTCTAGGCTGATGTAAATAAAATTTCCAAAAAAAAAAAAAAAAAAAAGAAAAAATTCTGATTATTTTCCTTTTTAAGACACTGTGATATATCAAAGTGCACAGTTTGCTGTATGAAGTAATATGGTTTTAAATTTTAAATAAAAAATAATTTCTAGAAAATAATGAAGTTTATGCCTGTTTATACTGAACAACTCCCTTCTTCCTTGTTGAAATTTTACACCTAAAACCAAGCTGTTTAACGACATCCTCCATCTCTCCTGATAATCAGCCATAAAAAGCCAGTGATAAAAAAAACAATTCACAACTAAACCCAAATATCTCAGAAGAGCTGCTACTGCTGCTTGCCAGAGGGGATTTCTGTGTGTTCAGGAGCGGTGATGATGGGCTTGACCACAACCCGCAGAGAGGAGGAAAGATCCCCATTTGCTTCACCTTCGGTCAGGGGGAGGTCAGACAGATGATGACGCTCAGACAGCGTAACTCTCCCTGTCCTCACATACCTGCGGGAAGTTTGGTATCAGACAAATAATTAAGTCCGGATACTCCACGAAGAGCCGTCTGCAGAAATGTCCTCCCAATGTGGTTGGCCCGGAGGCTGCCTGTGCTTTTCATTACAAAAAGGTGCCTGAGCCTGAGCCCCTCCGACAAGACCGCAGGTCCCCAGGGGGCTTCAAGGTTCATAAAACCTCTGTTTACTTGCTTTCCCTTTCAATGTAAGTCAAAAATCTTATTAGCCTGATAAAAGCTGAAAGCACCCTAAAGGCCAATGTTTATTAGTCTGAAATCTTTATGACTCTGCTTTATTATATTGAGGCAGGGAGAAAATGTCTGCGGTTTCTGGGATGGGAGCAATGAGAGCGATCGGAGCTGTACCATTCGAGGCTACAATAAACTCTAAACGCAGGGGCACAGCCCCAGGGACAGCTAGCCCAGCTCCGGGCTCCTGCAGCGCAGTGAGCCTCGCTCCCCAAAGCCCTCTTCTGCAACAGATGGGCATTGCCCTGGAAATGTGTTTGGGGTGGAAGGGTGGCATGCTAGGCACTGTGGTTGTGCATTTATTAAATAATCCCCAGAAGTTGCCATTTCCTGTACACCAAGATCTAAAAGACAGTTCCTTCCCATTTTAATTACTTTTAAGGGTCACCCTCATAAATCTTTCTCATCTCTATTCACTTGGGCCCCCTGGAAAACCGCAGCTTTGACACTCCTGCCGATGAGGGACTTTCAGAGCAGAGCTGAGTCTCGCTTTCATATTCTGAACCCCAATCAATATGCAGAGAACATGACAAAAAGAAAAAGGGGAAAAAAGGTAAAAGCAACTGATGCCTTTACAAAGCTGCTTCTACATTGCTTAGCATGTGAGACCTGCTTCTGGGAATGAAACCCCTTCCCACATGCCAAGCATTGCAGCGAGGGAACGGCTGCTCCCGTCTGCTGAGGAAAGCACGGGGCAGGACAGGGCAGCACTGGCTGACCCTACGCGGCAAACCTCCGTCTGCGCTAGAAATACGAGGAATTGTCAACATAAATCGTTATCACCAATAACGCGAGGCAGCAATTAACCTTGTCAGTCAACAGATCACCCTTTACTGACTGTGAACCCATCACCTCAAAGCTGCCAATCATGCTACAAATGAATAATTAATCAGACAACAGATTTCACTGGTAAAAAAGGAGATTGGTTCCCTTTGAGCACCAATTAGTCCCTCTAGGCAAAAGGGGGAGAAAATCAGGAAATGGTGAGAGAGGCATTTCTGCCCAGTCTCCCACCTTCCTGTTCCATCCAGGCACCTTTAGACATTTTAGATTTTTAGCTCAGCAGAAAACAAATTTTAACCTGTATTTCTTTCAGCAAAATTCCATTTTAAAGTAGTAATTGTACATCTGCAAGCAGGTGTTTTCCTGGACGTCAGAGCTCTGACGCATCCCTGTGCCTGCTCGCAGGGAAGGACAGCTGACATGAACCACCACAACTCCTCCCTTACATTCTTGCTCTCTGCCCAGCAGCTACAAACACCAACTCTTCTCCTCCTCCTTCAAACCAAACCAAAAGTTTGTCAGTCAGGAAGGACTCAGGCAAGCTTGGACCTAAATGTTTTCATAAGCAAAATATACCTGATTTCCTTAACAAAAATTTGGGGATGGAAGAGAGAGAATGAGGGCAGCAGGAATCCAGCTTCTCCTCTAATGCACTGTGTGGTGGGTTTAACAGACTGAGAGACAGTCATTGCACGTCAGAAGAATTGGGTATGCATCGTTAACATACAGGCCCATAACAACCATGGAAACAGGGAGCTGTAACTACATATAATAAAATAACTTTCCACTTCAAAAAGCCGTTGCCTTTCAGGCATCGAGAGCCTTTCAGGATCTTGATGCGATTTTCAGAAGTGGCATTATCATCACCCCGAGCGAGCCTGCTGAGCATGCCAGGGGTGAGCACGGCTCGCGCCACGTCCATCTCTTGCTCCACAGATGAGAAACTGCAGTGACTTGCACCACAGGGGAAGTCAGCAGGGAGCGAGGGAGCCTCCTCCAGAGACCCCTCCATTATCCCCCCCTTCCAGGAGGAACAAAGTGGGAATGGGGCAGGCTGGAACCAGAGGGTAATGTCAACAAGAGGTGAAACCCAGCAGAAAAGCAAGCTCGCCAGCTCACGGCAAAGCAGCCGGCACAAAACAAAATCTGCCCTGAGCCCTTGCTGGACACTCAGCCTGAATCCAAACCTGCTTGTGACATTTGGAAGAATTTGTGACCTTTGCCTTCAAGTATTTCTGTGCAATGTCTGCATCTGATACTTTCAGCCAGGAACTGAAATATCAAACCAGCCATGGGGCCAGTGTTGTACAGTAACGTTCTGCTTTTAACTAGAAAAATCTGGGATTGTGGCTTGGAGAGCTGTGCATCTCACAGGAGCTCAGGTAAACAGAGGAAAAGAAACAAAGCAGAAGACACCAGAAAACTGAAAGGCATGTCCTACCCAGAGCGGCAAGGAAGGGGAGGAGAGCAGGAGTCCAGCTCTGTCAGCAGAAGGCTGGGTTGAGGGTCACGTCAGCCCCGGGACAGCAGACCAGGACAGCACTGGGGATGATGTCCTGGGGATGCAACTTCACTCCCTGCTGGGCCTGGTGACTAGAACGGGCTCTGTGTCTGCTCTTCACACTCCAGCAGAAGCTGCTGTTCTGCCAGATGTTTATAGCATCGGCATCTATGGACATATGGCTTCGGCTTTCCTCTGCATTTGCAGACATTAAAATCATTAAAAAAATAAAGAAGTGCAAATAAAGAAGTGCAACGCCTTGCCCCAACCTAAGAACAACTTTCCTAACACTGCTCTTGCCCAGTGCACCCCCCATGGTGCCTGAGAACTCACGTTCACGGGGAGGTGGGGGAACAAAAAGGATGGTCTTTATAATGTGAGAGCGCACCAAGGATGGGTCAGGACTGGAGCGGAATCAGGCCCCGCTGCCAGACCGAGCGAGCGGGAGCAGCTCAGCTGGAGGTGTTAGTGCACTGGGACATTTTCAGCTGGCAGCGCTGCGCAATTTGCTGGGGCAGACAGGGTGCTGACACCTTTTATTTTAAGTAGTATCAATGGTGCTATTTAGTACACTCTGAACACTGACTGAAAGCATGATCTTAGTAAACAAGAACTGTTTTGGCAGCACTGAAGTAACATATGGGCTCTGTATATAATATGCATTGAAATGGTTTTCATAGATTAGCAAAGTGACTGTGATACAGCTAATACTCCACAACCCCAAAGATACTCCGCGCTAGCTGAAAGGAGGACCAGGACTGGAGTGGCTTCTTTTTGTGGGCATTAAAGGGGAGCAGGCAGAACAAGAACACAATCTCCAGCAGAAGGCAAAGGGGGATCATTACAGAAAGAAAGGGGGCACATGGCAGAGTACAGGGTTAGATGAATCATTGCAGAAAAGACTGAAAGTGTGCTGCAAAAAGATATCAGGCACAGACCATCCCATCCTTTTAGGGCTTTTTACCCTTCAGCACTAGTTAGCTTATTTTCATTCTCCCCTGCTGCCCAGAATTTCTTTCTATTTTCTACATGCATGCTGTTTACTCACGTTATGGCTTTTTCGCCATTAATCTGTTTATCTTTCTCCCTGTGCTTTGTTGGATGCACCATTCACCACTTCTTTACAGCAAAGTATCTGCTACACTTCAACAATGAATTTTGCTCAGGGAAGTTTAGGCTGCTGCTAACACTGTTGTTATTGCAGGTATCATTAACCGTGGAGATTTGCACCATTTTCACAGAGTCAGTGGCAGCCCCCTGTGCTCCTCAGTGCTGGGGAGCGGAGGGGCTGTGGGTGCCGAGGGGAACCAGCCCACAGGGGTATCCCCATGGTTCACTCTCCTGCTGCGAGAGCCTGCAGGGCTGGGAAGCAGGACCAGGGCACTCGCCCTTCTGGGATTGCAGCAAGCAGCAAACCCATGGGAGAGCCCGGCTGCTCCCACCTGCCTCTGAAAATTCAAGCAGGATAGACAAGAAATCACAGTCCCCAGCACCCTACTGTCTGCAGCACACACACCTGCCTGCCCTGTTGGCCCTCCTGCTCTTGCTCAGAGGTGGAACGAATGCTGTCCCACCTAGCCAGTGATGGCCAGGTCAGTGTCTGGGATCTCAGTGCCTGCAGCCCATGCCATCCCACCTCTGTGGGGGTTATCTGCCTGTGAGGACTCATCTGTCCTCTCTCAGGACCCAAAACAGGCATGCCCTGAGCCAGAAAAGCATTTGAGCAAAGGAGAAAAGTTTTGGGTTGGAGGAGACTTCAAGTTGTGGAAAGGGAATGGGGTTTATTACAAGTATTTCAGCAATACTGCTCTCCCTTTTTGTGGCCCAGCTAAAACTGCTCTAAGAGACATAATTAAAGTGTTTAAGAAGCATCTGTCATTATTAACACAAAGTTGATTTGCAATTTTACTATTTTGCTGCAGTTTCATTATCTTATGTAAATGAGATGTCTATTCCCTTCTGCAGTGTGGGCTGCAGAGGGATAGAAGCCCCAGTGAGAAAATTTATTACCAGCCTCTCACTCTTGAGATTATCAATTGCAAATGAAGGAGCATAAATACATCTTCTTTAGCTGCTTATGCCACATTAACTAATATGCTCCAAGCTAATGGCTTTGCCACTCTTGTCTGCTTAGACAGGAACAGAGCATGGCGCTGGAGGACTCCTTTAGTTCACAGAAGCATTAGAGAGGCTTGAGTGACTGGGTGTTAAGCAGCAGGTTGTTCGTACAACGCTAATCGCAATCTATCCTGCAGATGATCACTCAGCTACAATAGGTAATACAATTGGAATAATTTGTCTTTTAGCATGAATTCTGGTCCCCTTGATGCACTGCAACATAATCACACCCCAAAGCCCCACTCACATTTCTAGCTTTATAGCTTGCTTACACACGCGCATCTAAATTTCCAGTTTACCTTGCTGCCCTGGTGCTTCCACAGCACAAAACACCCTTTGTTGCTAACCCCAAACCTCCTTGAAGGCTCTGAGCCTCCCAGGATCAGCTGTCCCTGGCTGCTCCTGGATGGGGAGAGACTTGCAAGCCCACAGGGTGAGCCCGTGGGGAGTCCCCATGGCTGGACTGCTGGGCCGAGGGACCACAGCCACCAGAGAGGCCCTGCTCCCCTCCTGGCTGGAAATCGGCGTGAACATAAGCAGGGTCACCTGCGTGTGTGGGGCTGGCAGGGCCTGAGCACGAGAGATCGTCACCCAAGTTGCTTCTGGGCTGAACAACCCTGGGGAAACTGGAAAAATTAGATGTAGCTGCTGCAGTTTTTCCTCCACATAGAGCTATACAAGAACAAAAATTATCTATGTTATAGATCCTTAACCATCAACAGGGCAGGATCTGGCTCAGATGCGATATGGCTTGGCTGTCACCTACACTCGTACTTACAAACTACGGCCACTACTTGACATCTGTCTCCCCAGCCTCACCCTGAAGAACCAGGTGGGGGAACAGCCTTTAAGGTGCTTTGCAAGCCATTACAGGCGCCCTTGTTTCTGTCACCAAACATCCGGCCGTGTCCGACTTTAGTAATCACCAAAGAACATTAGAAAAGAAGCAATTAGCTAAGTAGACTGGCCACAGACATCCAGGCTGAACGCTGTAATCACTACGCAGTTTGTCAGGCTGCCAATGCACAGGCTTACCACTTGCTTTATCAGGGATGCCAGGGTGCCCAGTTCCCCAGCATCCACTAGTGCTGCGGGTCTCCTCCATGTGCCAGAGATCCCCAGCAAAGGCGGAGGTACATTTTCTTTACAGCATTTCTAGCAGACAGAAATGGCGGCTAATACTGCGCAATCCAAAGCTGGCAGCCAGCAAGCAAACATCCATCAGAAGCGGGTAATTGATGCTATCTAGGGCCAGTTTATTCCAATCAATACAGCATTCTGTACATTGGTATTCACCACAGCCCTCTTCTGTTCCAGAGGGTTAGAAAATGTTATTATCCAGACAAACCCCTAATTCCAGCAAATTCGATTACCCAGGCAAATGAAAATAACACAAACAAAACCATCTGAGATTCTGAGGGCTGAATCACTTGTTGGTGGTTTTATTTATTTATTTCTAACAGGATTTACAGTGCACACCATGGGCACGCTGGGTTTAAAAGCAGTTTGGAAAGAGCAGCCCTCTGGCACCCGTTTACGCAAACACAAACCCACGATTATCTTAAAGACTGCACTCCAAACGGCTTCTTGGAGGACCTGGCCCTTCCAGACAAATTGAGTGAGGCTTTTTCTCTCCCTCTCATCTCTTTCACCCTCATCTGCAAAAGGCAGGCCTGTTCAGTGAGGTCCGAGTGCTCCAACTTGAACCTAAGATCTATTTAAATGACCATGTTAAATACGAGATTTGGAAACCTTTTGAATTTGTTCTTACTCCCTTTAGGCTTTTTTCCAGTAGATGCTGATAGCTAGAAAAGTCTGGTAATCAAATTTGCAACCCCGAATGTTTTCTAGCACAGTGTGATTGAGGCAGATGCTGCAGAATGGTCCCAGAAAATCAAATTGGAATTTTTATTCCCCTCAGAATCAAGGTCTGATGAGAGAGTCTGGACTAACTTGCCGATGGACTTCTGCATGCAACCATGAGAACTGAAATTTCAATTTTCACACCCAAGAAAGCTATCATGGCACTCCTTTGAAATGAGCTACCAGGTAAGGATGATTGATGAAGTAAACAACAAAGCTGGGTGGAAAGGGCAACGTTACTGAGGTTTGGGGTTTTTTTTTGGGGGGGGGGGAGGGGGAATAATTTTCGTTACAAAGCTTCCAATGAAAATTTAAAAACAATTTTAAATTATTTAGTTTTTCTCAACACATAGTGGTGAGAGAAATGCCACTTTCCCTGCCAGGGCTGCAGGGAGCCATGGACCAACAGCTTGGCCTCTCCATGCAGTCCCCCACCTCAAAAAGACAAAAATTTTGCATGAAGCCATTCAGAAGTATTTCTGCCAGGCTAGCCGACGTCTCGGCATGCTCCCTTTGCAAAAGTCAAGACCTTGCCTGTCAGCTGTTGCAATAGCTTTCCCTGCACTCGCCATTTTGTTCTCCCCAGACTCCACGTCTGCGCTGTTGCAATCCAAACTGTAGGTGCTCCCTTCCTTTAAGAAAGATCATTTGGAAATGCTTTGTTCTGTTATACACTGGAATACGTAAAAAAAGTCTTTCCTAGGCTGGTGGCAGGCCTAAGGCAGCACTCTAATTGGGCCATCAATAACCCAGAGCAGCTGCTCAGAAAGAATTCAGCTGTTCAAAGATAGAAAAGTCCATTAAGTTTATTGCATGAAATGTTGGACATGGTTTAGACAGAGGATCACTGCCAGATTATATAAACTACCAAAAATCTGCCAAATGAAGGAAGTGGAGGCAGGACAGGGCATTTTTAAACTGTCATTACCCCTGGAGGGAAGGGAAGAGCCATTTATCTAGTTTTGCTATCAAGAAGCAACAAGTGTGATGACATTTGCAGAGCCAGTGCTGCTATTCCATGGCTGATTTAGAAGAGCAGAGCTTTTGGGGAAGAAGGACTGGACTAAAAGACTTCTTAAAAGCTTTTTTTCCTTGCAAGCAGGCAGCAAGTTAAGGTCATAAAATGCTAAAGAAAATAACATGTATACCCTCTATTTACTAACAACAAGAAGACCTCAGAACTCAGCTTTGTTTCAGGAGCTCCAAAAATCTAACGGTACCGCCAACACTGACATCTGGACTCAGAAGAGGCTTTTACTCATCAGATTCCTGGCACCAGCAGTTCTTTCCCAGCCACAGCACAGATGTGCACAAGCAGGCACAAAACTCCAGTTAGCTTTATTTTATCCAATCTTTTCAGACTGTAAAAGAGATTCTGCTTGGAATTAGCTACAAAGATGAGCAGAGACACCTCCAGGCAAAGATGTACAATTAACAGTAACAAACAGTATAGTCTACAACTGTCGGCTAACGTGATATGGCTGTAGTCTGCTAGGGAGCTGACCCAGTTCTCAGCATGGAAAAAGCCATGGGTAGTCTCAGGGACCTTGAAAGCCTGGGAAGTCCTGCAGTGCAATGTGGAGTAGTGGCCACCACCTGCCAGTCCTCCTTGCATGCTGTATGGTGGAGCAGGTTGTGGCAACAGCTTCACACTCACCAGAAAGCCACTTCGGAGCATGCACAAGCGTGCACGTGTGCACAGACAAGGAAACGTCACCCCAGGTAACCAGAGAGACCACAGAGACCAGCCTTATAGTGACCATGATTCAAAGTGTTCAGAGCAAAATCTAGAAATTAAAATGGAATTAATTTGCCATACAACATGAAAATACATGGAGCAATACAGGACTAGAAAAAAATCCCATAGAGTTATCACGTATCATAGGAATATAAGCTAATTACTAAGTATTCCAGCAACTGTGGGGTTTGAAATGTGACAATACAACAAGCCACACAAAAGGCTCAAATGTTCTCAAGTTGTCGAGGAGGGGAAGAAAGTTATACTTCATCTGCTCATAAACACGATAAACCATACAGAGGATTAATTAGCAGCAATTAGCAATTAGTGAGTTTCTCTGTTAATGCTTCAGGAAAGGAACCCATGCATTTAAAGGATCTCAGACCACAGCTGTGTTGGAGCAGCACACAGCCCAAACTGCTATCCCAAGAATAATTTCTATGATCTGCATCAAAACCTCAATCCTTCAGGAGACCAGCTAACAGGAGACATTTTGACAGCTACTCCAGTAAACAAAGAACAAGTGGAAAACGAGTGGGCAAGTTGATGTACCTTCTCAAGCTGGCAGGTAGAGCCCAGCAGGGAGCTGGCCGGTGGCCGCAGGGAGCACACAGACGGCTCCCCAATACAGCCCTGACCCGGAGCAAGCATCCAGCACCCAGCATGTGCTGGACCAGCGCAGCTGGACTGTGTCTGCTCACACATTCGGGCTCCCCAACCTCGCCGAGGTATGGATGCGAACTCCTAGAGACTGCTGGCCCTCTGAAATCACACATTACAGAGAGAAGCTTGCAGTTAAGGCGCAAGAGCATGTCAGGGCAAGGAGCACGGCCAGTGCAAAGGCAGCAGTCAGGGATGTGAGGAGGAGGAGGTAATTCCAGCTTCTGGGGCACATCATCCGGCTGCTTCTCTATGAACAGCCAGCTCTGCAGGGACTGACTGGATGGCATGAATGAGCAGAAAGGTGCAGCAGGGATCTGAAGGCACTGGATCGTCAATCAAAAGGCAGCCTACAGGGAGGTATTAGCATATAATACATGGCTGGCCCCAGCAACTGCTAAAGGATGGCATGAAGAGAGGAATAAAGGAAGAAACTTGAAACGCCTCAAAGAGGTCTATTTTTAGGAAAAGCTGAGCACTCGCCTTTGGAACTGCCTGCCTCACAATGCTGGTGGCTGGGCACTCATATCACCAGGCATTTCTGAAGACGTGTGCCTGCAACTCAAGAAAAGCCTTTCTGTGCCTGGGGAACTGGGCCACATGCCACAAGATTCGGCTACGTCACCTCTGCAGGAAAGAGTCGGGCATTTTCTGTAACTACTTTTTGTAACTAGCAAGATTAATCTGTTGGGTAAAGATTCCCATCAAAACTAATAAATAAAAATCAAGCCTACATCTTATCAAAAAATCCTTTTCTTTCCACTCTGGGGGCCGTAAATTCCCACAAAGCTAAGAAAATAGAAAGCAATTTTTAAATGCTGGTCTGGCAATAAAATACTGATCTCTCACAAATAGAATTCAGAACATAGAACAATGGGCTATACATTATACTGCCTGAAAACTCCCTCAGGGGGAATAAGGTTATCAAAACTTTGGAGAACATAATGCAAACGCTGATCCTTCTCCGGTCCAAATGAACAGTATGGGGAGGTACTGATGCAGCATTTTCCTCTACTGCAAAGAGGTTGGTTGGAATTTGAACTTGCTGGAATAGCCCTATCGCCTCTGATTTGTCATTCGTGCTGCAGGTGCTCCCTGGTGTTCAGCACTTATTTATGGAAAGGTTATTTTCGTGCTACCCTTCACATTATGATACAAGCTACTGCAGAGTTCACAGGCAAGGTTCACAAACAGTAAGCTTAAATTTGAAAAATCATTCACAATACTAGGCGGGGGCTGGGGAGAAAACAATACAAAATCTGAATGAGTGCAAACTGAAATTCCCTCTCAAGTTGCTTCAGTATCTGATGGGAGTCAGTTACAACGTGTTTCATCTCTGGCCATCCTATGAGTGGAAGAGCAGTAGAAGCTCCTTGCTAGCCATGGTGAGATGTGAGGGTTTGGTGTGTGTTCAGGAGCACCAGACGAGTGCAAGCTCTACAGTGTGGGTGAGCGTGGGTTAACACTGGCCCACTGAGGAGCCCAGCTGGGGAGATACTGCCCACAGCAGGGCCGGAGCCCTCGGAATTGTCCTTATAACATGTCTTGCTAGTCATCTACAAAGCCTAACACGTTTTTCTTGGTAAACGCCATGTACTCATATCCAATGGAGGACGACCTGGAATTGCATGGGCAGGGTGTTTTCAAGAGCCACATCCAGTCCAGGCAACACTAACAAGGTAAAAACTTCATAAATTTTAGAATTAGAATTATGCTATTCCTGCAAGTTTTTATCAGGTTTCCCAACTGGAGACTGACCTTTGCCTCACCAGAGGAGGACCACAGTCTCTCTAGCAGGCACTGACATAAGCCCTGTCATGTACCATCACTTCTGCATCTGTCTACGCTCTGCTCATGCAACTGCCTACCCACCAGGTTTCAGTTTGCCATGTCTCCGGTGGCTGCCAGGACCACATCAGAAATCTCTTATGCAGCTGTATTTTTAATTAGGGTGTATTTTGTTTCTACCTGTTCAGATGTCTGCTCTAAATAGCACATCTCTCTCCGGGGTGCCACAAGAGACTGATACACAGCGCTGGAGTATTTGTTTTCTTCTGCTAAGACACAATTTTACCACATTTAGCAAAAGGAGACCCTGAGAAACATAATTGAATTAGAAGAAACCAACTTGTACTTCCAAGAAGGAGGTTTCGCCTAGCTGACTCGCTGGATGCATGCCAAGGTTTTGCTGCTCTGCGAGAGGAGGGGAACAGAGTGGGCTGTTGTATTTGTACACTTAACTGCTCAGAACCTCTCTGCAATGCATTGTCTGTCTAAAGTGAAAGATACAGTAATCAGAGGTGCTTATTCAGCGATAATTGTCATGTAAGCCATCAATTTTTAAACACTCAAATAATTTCTCTTTTTCCACTGAAAAATATCAAGTAGAAAAGTTGATCATATTGGAAACACTGGAAAAAATGAGAAAGAATGAAAAATACTAATCAAAAGTAAATTACTAAATCCTTGTGTTCTGCAGCAAAAGCAGACCCAGGAATTGTCTGTCTTAGGATAGATACGATGTTTCTAGACTGAAACATTATCAAGAAGTTTCCTAGCTTCAAAGACAGATTTTAGCCTATCTGGATCTAATCAGAGAAAATTTTGAAATCCCCAATAAGCGAAGGTTCCCTGTAAGCAAAAAGGTTCAGTAACAAGGAGCACAGTGAAGCCCCTCTGAAGGCGGAGACCTCGACACACTCCTGGTACAGACGCCGTTCCAGATTTGGTCATCCTTTTTCTTTTCACTAAAACAAAGCAAACCTGCAGGGAAGGCCCCTCTTAAGGTCCCAAAGCAGCAAATACACCTGGGTTTAGAAGGAAATGGGGCACTTTTATGGCAAGAAATAGAGGGAGAGAAATAGGTAGAGAATTTAAGGACGAAGTGATAAAGACTGAGGTGCAGGTTGGGATTAACTTAGAAAGAACAGCATCCCCAGGAACTGAACAGCTGTTTCAAGCACTGTAATTTCTTACAACCTTATCTTTACAGGCAGTTGGGCCTCTGTCACGTAAAGCCGGGGTTACAGAAATACCCAGTTCTGTAGAAGGTGTTTGAGAGGAAGACTTGTGCCTGCCTGGGAGTGGGCAACGGGACAGGGGGACCATTGTGTAACAGCCTGTTCATCCCCTGTGATGCTTTATGCTCATCAGCACTGAGTGCGTGTTTGGCAATTTGACACAAAAGAGAAATCCCACAGCAAATACCTCCGATGCACATCTCAGGGTGCCGTTTGAATACACACCACAAAGTTAAATTGAAATCTGCCTCTGCAGGACACAGACCAGGACATCCCCCTGTCGTGGTTTCAGGTCAGCTCAGTCGGTAACAAAGCACCACGAAGCCGCTCACTCACCCCCCACCCCCGCCCCTGGCCACGTTGGGATGAGGAGAAAATCCAAAGGCAGGCTCGTGGGTCGAGACAAGGACTGGGAGGGATCACTCCCCACTTATGGTCACGGGCAAAAGACAGCCTCAACTTGGGGAAGAAACAACATCAATTTAATTTACTACCAATCAAAACAGAAACAAAACACAAGGGTATTAGGAAGGGAAACCAAACCTCAGAACACCTCCCCCCACTCCTCCCAGCTCAGCTCCATTCCCG
>VYZV01003889.1:361936-372915 GCA_013401275.1 Pandion haliaetus | reverse complement strand
GGTCCGACATTTTGGCGCGCGGGTCCGACATTTTGGGGCGGCGAATTCTTCCAAGCAACTTCTTAAAGGGGCCGCCTCTGCAGCCCCCCTCCCCTGCCACCAGGGAAAACCGCGCCACACAAACCCATAACACCCCCGCACAGACGTCAGGACTAGGGAAACACACTCCAACCCCGGGTATGCAAAGGGCTGCGTCCCCTCTGCTGCTCCGCATTGCCCCGAAGCAGCGCATTCACACGACCGTGCCTGCAGGAACCCAGCACCCTGTCCTCTACGCCCAGGAACAACTTATTTTTTAGATTGACCTGTCAACATTTTGTAACCCAACCAAAAGCCAGAAGAATATTTACACTGCTTTCCTTCCCCGGTACATTGTTAAAGAGAATTTTATAGATGTACTAAATATCTGCTTTAAATTATTATGAAGTGTTGTAAAGCGCCATAAAGCCATCAGTCACCTGTGGGAAATGAACTAAATTAAAACTGGTTGCAATTTACAATCCAAGCTCTTGTCCAGCCGTTTAGGGTTTGTTGTATCCCAAAATTAACTATGGAGGAAAGCCAGATTTCAGATGTAGGAAAAGCAATGCCAGTGGCAGCAATACCAGTAGCACTGATTCCCTGAGCAACAGAAATAGCACTAGTGAGTCCCCACAATACTACCAGGGGAAAAAAAAAAAAAAAAAAAAAAAGAAAAAAGAAAAAAAAAAGGCAGTGAAGCAAGCACCGGTTTTATTCCATTTTTGTCTCAGTCTGTGAGCTGGGCAGAGGAGGAGAAGGTGACCGAATTGCTGTCACTGCGGAGTGTCCCTGAGGCCAGTGTGGCCCTGTCTCCTGCAGGAGGGTCACCGGCACCTTCCCCTTCCTTATCCTAATGCCTCTGACTATGGGCTGGAGGCGAAGCTGGGGGGACGGCAGCCCCTGCTCCGGAACCCAAGCAGCCAGGGAGCCCGGGCTTCTTCAGTTCCCACAGATGCCTTTCCACAGGCTGCATGCTCCTTTCTGCCCATGGATTTCCACCTGCTCTCCCATGTGGCAATACAATGCCCAACCATTTTGTATAGCTCCTTTACTGCCATAAAATAGCATTTGCTCAGCCTTACCTGCGATAAAAATCCCTACCCAATGAAGTTGCTTCCCAGCTGCCCTCAGATGAAGGAGGTTTTTAAGGATCTTGGTTAAAATGCCAGCCAATCCATTTCTAAACCTTTCTTTAATTTCATTTTAGCCAGGCAACACAGACAGCTTTTTGTATGAGCCTCATGAAGAAAACACTAGCCAAAATCTGTGTTTCCAAAGAAATTTATAGCAAAATAACATTTGTCAGTTTTTTACTTTTTCTTGTTGTTCACAATTAATGAGGCCTCGATTTCTTTTGAGAACCCATGAGACACATTAAACTTTTGGAATATCAATCTAATTCATGCCTTCCTGAGATTTTAAATTAATCACACTGATTACAGCTTTATTTACTCACTGAGGTCTACTTAGTCCTTCCTTTGTTGCTGTAAAAAGCTCGTTATTCTCTTTAATTGAACTGCTTTTGTAAACTGCATGCATTCTCACTAATTATTTTCCTTGATGAGAGTGGAGTTCCTAATTACTAATGCTCTCCTGAAATCTGTCATCTGACAAGGAACATTAAAGTGGCCTGTGGGCCAATTCCGGGTTAAGCGGGACACGGATCAGGCTACAGGGAAGGGAACGAAGACACTGCGGGGAAGCGGGGGGTCTCTGCCCCTTCCGTGCTTCCTCCAAGCCATGCCGTGGCTCGCCCTGTGCCCCCACGGCAGAGCACTCCCGTGGCCACAGCAGGCGGGGGAGCCAGCCCGGAGCCACGAACTACACCGAACTCTGCCTTTCTAGAATATATGATGACTGGGGGGAAATTATGATTATGAATTTTACGATATTTATAATCTTCAAATGGAAGATTAATTTGATAAAGTGTTTCATGTATATCCAAATTATTCAAACACTTGTGCTGCTTTGTTGAAGACATTTGCCTTTTAAATTTATTTTTAGAGTCAAAACACAGACTTTTTAAATTAACATTTTTTGTTTCAGTAGGATACTTTTGAGTTAATTTCCCTCAATCTAATTCTAATGCAGCATTAAAAAAAATCAGAAACATTTTTATCAACTAACAGAAACTAAATGCGCCATTTGATCAAAAAGTCTGTGTTGTCATTTTTCATTCTGGCTAGAAATAAGCTTTTGCAGTGGAACATTCCAAGAGGATACGTGCAGTTCTTAAGTTCAGCCTGTAAAGTATAAACTTATTTGCAAGAAAATAACTATATTAATCAAACACAGAATAAAAATGCGTGTTTCCTATTGGACATCCCACAACGTAAGGAGAAGGCAGCAGACAGACAGGAGGATGCCAGAAAGGAACCTGGCCACAGCACACGGGCACACCACCAGCAGCCCCAGTGCTCCTGCAGGCGTCACGGGCATCGTCCTGTCCAGGGCAGGATTGAACAAAGAATTCAGAGGAAAACAATGAAATGACTTTATAGCTGTCTACACCAAGCTCTTGTCAACTGAGGCACGGTACCAGGAAAACCTCTATGTTATAGTTTGCAAATCAAACAAGTAACCAACTAAATCCAGCAGTTTGAGCCAAATGGAAGCAGGGGATGACCTAACCCTAGACAAAGAGCTGCAGGTGGAACAGGGACAAGAGCAGGCATCCAAAGCCAATACGCTGAACTCAATGCAAGGGGAAATAAGGGAGCAGAGGAAAGATGCAATGGGCCATAAAATAATGGCTATAGCAGGACAAGATTGCCTTGACCAGTAACTGTGGATAAGCAGTTTTAGGCAATGAAAACCTGAACAAACTCAGCTATACAAATGGAGAAAAATAGCTTAAAGATGCTAAGCAGAAGTATACAGCACTTTAGCACAGTCTGGATTTGACTCCCTGGTGAGAAACTCCAGTCTAAAGTTTGGAAGCTAGTATCAGGGTCAGAATTTAGTGGGTTGTGCTGTCGGCTGGGCTCCAGAGGTTTCTGGAGATCAGGATGGATTTGCTCAGGAAGGGAAGAGCACTGCAATCTACAGAGTCACCACTGATTGTTCCTATGAGTTTCTCATCCAGGTACAGACTCAACCCAGCCTTGCTTAATTCACAAGAACAGGTGAGTTCACACTTTGCAGTGACTCTGATGCAGACACTGTCAGGAGCTGTAAATATGTTGTACGTGCTTGTTCAGGTTTATTTGTGCGTTTGTTCTTCTTCCTGGCAGTTACATGGGTTTCAGGTCAGTAAGCACGCTGTAAAGCTTGGTGAATGGGATGAAACAGCTCTGTGTCTAGTCGCATGCATAAGATACCAATCTCTCATCTTTAGCTGAGTAAGTTACACAAGTCTCTTGCAGAATGGATCTACTAACCAGATTAGATGCCATCTGAAATCTCTGGAGAGCACTCATAAATACATTACGGGATTTGCATAACAACAGGCAGTTTAAGTGGCACACAGAAGGAACAGATGATGATCCGCAAAACAAATCTGCATGTCTGAAAACTCACTACTTGGTTGGTATTCATCCTGTACAGCATCAACCCACATCTCAGCAAGCAAACAGCAAATCCTCTGACTTGATCTCCATAGCCCAGGCTCACACCACGATCACGTGCAGTATTTGGTGATGGACAATGAAGTGGGATCCTGTCTGCATGGCACACTCTTCTGTGCTTTATGGAGAGGGCAGGAATACAGACAATAAAAAGAGCAAAACAACCCAGCCTGATGGGTGACTGTCAAAGAGATGATGCCTTTGAAAGATCAAAGGACAGTCTGCACATGGTATGCCCAGGCTGTAACAGACTGGTGATGGAGACCCAGGAGGAACTTACTCTGCCCTATGCAAGAGATGCAGAGAGGCACCAGGAAGAAGGGTTTCAATCAGCTGCCTTCTGTTTTGCATCTTCTCTGGGTGTCAAATGTTTTTAAGAGACTACAGGAAGGTTTATTTTTTTGGTTCAAAGAAGGTTGTGATCCTCTGACAGTCACTTAAACAGTACATAGTTTCTAGAAGCTGAAGGGAGCATTAGGCCATGAAAAAACGTCAAGATGCAGAAGCATCCCAAGCCAGCAGCAGGCACAAGCTCAGAGTAGCAGGGTAAGCAGCAGCACTGGGCACAGGCACAGCTGTAAAATGTGTGGGGAAACCAGGATCAGGCATGAGGCAGTAGTGAGGTGCCCCAGAAAAATTGTATGAGTATGCTAGGCTAAAAATGAGCTGAATTGGAACAGAGTTGGGGAATAGTCTGAGATTATACCTGTCTTTGTCGCTCAGTTCCACAAACACTAGGATTATCTCCTCTCACCCAAAGGTATACTCTTTTTTTTAAATCAAGAAAGTCCTACTGGAAAAGACACTCTTCACTGTGACAGATGACCATTTGCATCCAATTATATATCTCCCCCTTTCCAGATGTGGCTGAAAAATTATATACCCATCTCAGGGCCACTGCTGGATGCCATCCCCAGCCTCACCTCTTCCAAGACTAATGAGACACTATGAAGAGTGAGGCTTTGATAGCTCAGCACATTACAACAAAGAATCTCAGGTCATGCCTGCAGCTGGGAACATTTAAATGAGACGACCCCAGTTTTAGTACAGGGCTCACTAAGTGGAGAGCTTGCTATTTTGGGTAGACATAGAGGAGTCCCTGCTGTATTTAGAGCCTTAAGAGGACTGTTGTGATGGGCAGTTCTAATGAAACCTCAGCTGCAGCACTGTTTACACAGATGTTTTACCAGCACATAGGGCAGCAGGCTCCGCATCAAGATCTTCTGATGTACCCAGGCCCAATTATCTGCCAAATGTTCTTCAGCTTTCCTCTGACCAGCACTAATGGACCCACTTAGAGCTACAAATAAAAATTGCTCAGCTTTAAATTGGAAAAAATACTTCTCTGTGCATTCACATGGGGGGCAGGGTTGGACTGGAATAGCAGAGGGACAAAGAGGAGCAGCAGGACTCAGCTGGATTGGCAGAGCATAAAAGAATGAAATGTGAGAATTGCTGCAAAAGCCCCACTTGAAGTGACTATCAAATCATATTTACCAAGGAAAGCTGCGCAACAGCTCTGGAACGCCCTTCTTCCGACAAGCACCCACACAGTACTGCAAGCGAACAAAGCAAAGACAGAAAACAGATGGAGAAAATGGCAACGAAAGGCAAGTTTCCTCCCAGTCTGAATAAGCACGTACATGGACAGAGCTCTTTGTGTGAAGCAACTCAAACCGAAGCAAACACTTGCTACTGCTCTCTGTGGTTATTTTAACACTGCCTGAGGCTAGAACAGCAAGCAAACGTTGTTGCAATGACATGGGATGCATTCGCAACCCTCTGGGTGAAGCTTCCTCCTGGCAGCTTGGGTCTAATTGTTCACAGGTATTTTCACTAATCTTTAGGGGCTGGCATGGAACATGCCACATTTGCCCACGCATCAGAGAGTCCAGAGTGTAGAACCCTTTCTGAATCTTTCTTTTCCTTCCTCTGAATTTTGTTTGGGATCTTGTTCTTTGCTTGGATATATTATTCAGTTCTGATCCTGCATAAATCTTTTCATTCTTTTCTCTTCCACCCCTCTATTTCCGACACACACACACACCTAGGCATGGGCTCTGCCCTTCCCTCTCTGGTGCTGCACTTCTTTTCATGCAACTCTTTGCTCTTGCACAATCTTCTGATTTCCCTGTTTGCTTCCTCATTCACATCCACTGGAACACTTCCGTGACAGTATGGCAAACTCTACAAAATCCATGACACTTCTCAACCCCTTCAAAACTGCATTCAGCTCAACAGCAGGGACTTGGCTTGGTACAGGTGCCATAGAAAGGCAGGCAGACATTTCTCCCAGTATGAAGGAAACATTATCCAGCATGGCAGCCTAGCTCTGAGTGGCAGCTCCCCTCTGGGGCTTGCGCACGGGGAATCAATCAGTCCTTGCCTCCATCCATTGATTTCAACCTCTGGCACATTGAAGGGGCATCTGCTTTCAACTGGCCTGAGTGGAGTCACCTAGCTACACCCAAAGGCAACCACCGAGCTCCCATCTACCTCAAGGACATCAGAATTTTGTGCATGTTGTTTCTCTAGTGCCTGGCCCAAAGGGGCCAAGTCAGTAACAACCCCAGTAGGAGCTGTAATAGGGAAGAAAGAGGCTGCTAAAAAANAAAAAAAAAAAAAACCAAAGTGCTTATTCTGACAGTGCTTTAGACAACTGCCTCTTGCCAAATAATCCTACATTGTTTTTCCTGGAGTGCTTTTAAAACTGGAATAACATTGAGTTAGAAATCTCACAAATGGTATTTGAGGTGTAAGGGGATGGAAATTAGCAGCTGATACAAATTTTCTGAGTCGTCCACAGAATCAGATTTGACAGAACTTCTAATTCAAAAGATAAGTGTGTTCATGAACATTTCATCTGTCACATCGGGTCACAGCAGAGAAATGGAAATGCAGCAGGGTTTGAAACAAGCTAACTTTTGTTCAGGAGTCGGGACAAGTGCACTAAACGGCCAGAGCTGAGTGAATAATGAATCATTTATTCAAGAACTGTCAGCTTGCTTTCTTCATTGAATTGTCCTGGCTTCCTCCAGTTTATTTTTTAGCCAACTAACATGTGTGATGAAATATCAGATGTAATTCATTTGAGAAGTTCCCCGACATTACAAACAGCTGCAGCTGGGCCCAGAGGCCACAAGATACATCATGTCTCTGGCTGAATGAACACAACCTTGAGGCACTTGGTTTCAAGCCCAGGAGACATGCTCTGTTCTGGGTGGAAAGGAGGATCTGGCTTGTCGGACCCCCCATCGCACACCTCCAGAGCCCCACTCACTGGGGGCAGGGGGAGAAGAGGGGCCCACTGAGCTCCCCCCTCACAAAGTGAATTTACCACCACTTTCCTACCGCTCTTAAATACAAAGGGTGGGACAGGGAAACGATCTTCCCAGACATCTGGCGATGGAAACCGGCTGTGCGCATCCAGACTGAGCCCTCATGTTCCCAGCACCGGTACATACCCACAGAGCTCCCAGGGATGGGGAGTTTCTGCACTGCCTGCTGCTGTCCCTCTGCAAGAGCTCCATCTGAGCCCTACTGCCCTGACAGGTCAAAGCTCACAGCCAGGGACACCCAGCTGTTACAGGAACTGGCCATCCTAACGGAAAGCCATTTTTAGGTTGAGCTAACCACTCCATCAGAAGAGCTGAGCAGAGAGGTGATTCCATACACCACACACAGGCAGGTTCTCTCAACACCTGCCTGGAGAGCCATGAGCATCAGGACCGCAGGCACACCTATCATTTCTAGCAGTAACGGCCTCGGTCCGGCACTCGACCACGGCTTGGAGAGAGGCCCTGGGAACTGAACCACTGCAACTGACCTCCCATTACCAGCGAAAGCTTTATCTCACTACTACTGATGTACTTTAGGTGTTCACTGATCTGATCACTTTATTATCTCCAGTTGCCCTAAGAGTGCAATGTTGTATTCAAACCCATGTATTTATAGCTGGCTAATCACAGCTTAATTACAGAAGCTCAGCAGGCTCCTGTACGAACACTGAGTCTGAGGCAGTTCCACCAGGAAACTTTTTATGAGATAAGCAGAAGCATCAAATTACTCAAGATGTGTGAGAAAAAACTATTTAGTGTTAATTGGGACAATTACCTTTTTTCCTAATTTGCATGTGTCATGAATATTAAAAGCATAATAAAGAGAAAACACTTTCACTGGCTAACTGCTGCCCAAAGAAACAGTCTGCAGGGAGGAAGGAAAGGTGCCAAGCTCAAGGGGAGGACGGAGCCAGCAGCAGTGATGCATGCCCTTGCTGCAGCTGCCAGTAGCTTGCATCAGCCTCGGTGCATCACTGCAGGTCTGAGATGAGGGGAATCCCACGACAACACGGCAAAACAGACAAAATCAGCAGCACCGCCCCTCCATAGACATTGACAGGAACCAGAGGACCTCCATTCTGTACTTCTTCAGTGCCCATCAGAGCTGCACGAGTCCCAGCAGCTTGTACAGAAAGGCGACAGATGAGGCTGACTCGAGAAGTTGCTGCTAATGCACAGCGCAGCAGCAGTGAATCAGTCCCGTGCGCCAGTGACAGGCACGTCCCCCGATACTAGCTTGCTCTTACCAGCACAGCCCCAGTAAGCCAATCTGTGTTTGCATCCCAGTCGGTTGAGGTGAATTGGAGATGGAGTCACTCACACAGCCCTTGCCTGCGAGCAACAAGAGCTGTGGCTGCTTCCCACGATTCAAGAAGCAGGGAGGCCCCACCACTTTGTGGCTTCTCCGCTGAGAAATCCCTTCCCCACAGAAATCGGGCAGTGCACTGGTACAGTTGCTGGAACTTTGCTGACATTAGGCAGATATTAAGTTCTGTTAAGCCAAACATCAAGCTGTATTGACCCAGAGCTAAATATTGACAGGGGCGATGCCGGCGCTATCCAACTGGCTGCAGCGGTACTTCAGGGAAAACTCTTATCAGCTTTCATGAGCCCTTCAGACATCGGAGTTTGCACATGTGATTGGACTGACTAATGCCGCTTACAGAGTGAGCCTCTCTGACCTTCAAGGAGCTATGCAAAGCAGGATTTCCTAATTCCTTGTGACTTTCAAGCAAGGCATCCTAGAATACTATTTTTTTTTCTCATCTGTAGTGATTATTGTTGCTCATGGAAACACAGCTGGGTTACTTATGACAGTAACCCCAACCCAGGACTTGGCTTTCCAAGGATGTGGGGGAAATGCCAGTGTTTTCCAAAGTACCTAAATATATTCTAGAAAGAACTTCTACTGGACATAGTTACATTCAATGACATAGAAATAAACCATTTAAAATTATAGGTATTTAAAACCTTTTAAAAGCCTCATTTATAAGCCTCAATGATGTTTCTAAAAACATGCCTTAAAAAAGGAGAAAGCGAGAAGAAACGGGAGATGAAATTCCTTCCCAGGGCCGTGCTGCCCCCAGGCAAGTGAAAACCCTGTGAAGCAGCTGCTGGGAGCCGGTCGCTGGCACGGCAGGACGGGCTGTGCTGGCTGTGCCCTCTGCTCCAGCAGGGTCCAGAGAGAAGAGCACAGCAACGAGACACGGCTGGCACCAGCAGCATCCCCACAGGAGGGAACTGGCTTAGCTCCTCCAGCAGCAAGGAAGTGCCAATAAGCAGAGCAAAACACTGTGAGAGCCCATCAGAATCAGCCCATACTCCTCTCTGTTTTCTCACGGGAGTGATGGCAAGCCCATGAACTAAGGTATCTCGAACTTCTGTCAGCTAATGCCCAGGAGGACAAGGTAAGCTGGATGGGCTTGCTGGGGTGTGGGCTGCAAACATGTACGTTCAGCTGACCTCTCTTGTGCTTTCATAATTTACCTCCACTAAAGAATCATAAGAGCTATTTACAGCAGCCATTAAATGAGGCAATATTTCAGCATTGATTTTGTCTTTCCCACTAGTGCACACAGCTTTTGATAACTCAAACCTTATGGATTTTTCTATAAACAAAAAATGAATATCTGCAGCAGAAGGGAGCGTACAACTGGTTACAGCAGTGACAATCCAGGCCCTTGTGGGTTCTTGCTGGAGCAGGGGAAAGAGGGACAGGGAACTAATGCACCTGTGGCTTGTCTCTCTAGGAATTAACAAGCAGCCAGAAAAGGGTGTTTGAAGAACATCAAATGATACGGTGTGATCTGTGCTGACCTTTCAATTGCCCATGAAGCACTCTTCATTTACTTTATTTCTATTAAATTCCAATGCTCCTCAGGAGACAGTGGCTCAGTCTCCAAGGGCCCAGGCACACCAAAGACTCTGCTCAGAGCAGGAGGAGCCCAAGGATGAGGAGGGAAGCAGAGATCCTCCTTCAATGGGAATGGGAAATGTTCCTCCTCCCTCCCAGCCCCAGCCTGCTGTCAGCCATGATATGCCAACACCTATTTAAATAGCGTGCAAGTATTGCATGAGCCTTGTTCTGACTTCCTAGCAAAGCACCAGGGAAGTCCCCACAAATACGCAACCAGAGCATGAGAAAAGAGTTCGTAAAATGAAAAACTCGAGTACACACAGAGCAGGGGATGCTCTGGTTTGTCAGGGTGGGCTTTTTTTTTCCTCTTATCGAGCGAGAAAGAAGGGAACTTTGATCAGGATTGCATTTTTGCTAAGGAAGCAAGAGCTTGTTAGAGATTCACAGAAGAAAAAACGACCAGTTCAGAGCCAGCACATAAACAAACTTTAGAGATTAAAGTCAGAAGTGTGTATCAGTGATTCACAAGAAAAACTCCTGGAGTCACCACTGCAGCTTGGAAACAAAGCGCTCTTCTCACGTCTGATTTTGTTTGGGATTTGGCCAAGTCCTTTTGTCTCTTTTTCCTGCAAACACTAAACAGACTAGGAGTGAAAACCAAAGGCAGAACAAAACTACCATCTTCAGGAAACCTGCAGCCTGCAGGAATTGCTGGAAGACTAAGAGTATCCAAGGTCAGCAGTCAGGCACTTGGAGAAAAGAAAGCTGTGCTGGAGCTGGAGCAGGGAAGGAAGGAGAGGACAAGGAAGCCTCGACCAACGGCCTAGGGTTTGGGAGGATTCAAGTACCCTTAGGCTTCACAGCTTTCATCTGCTGCAATAAAGTAGGGACAACAGCAGTAAATTGGGACTGAAAGTCTTCATTTACACAGTTGAGCAGGTGTCGTGGTTTCAGGTCAGCTCAGTCGGTAACAAAGCACCATGAAGCCGCTCGCTCACCCCCCACCCCCTCGCCTGGCCACATTGGGATGAGGAGAAAATCCAAAGGCAGGCTCGTGGGTCGAGACAAGGACTGGGAGGGATCACTCCCCACTTATGGTCACGGGCAAAAGACAGGCTCAGCTTGGGAGAAAAAACAAAATCCATTTAATTTACTACAAATCAAAACAAAAACAAAACACAAGGGTATTAGGAAGGG
>VYZV01003889.1:322533-361596 GCA_013401275.1 Pandion haliaetus | reverse complement strand
GGTTCCCCTTCTTAAATATGTTTTCCCAGAGGCATTACCACTGTCACTCCCCGCCTAGAGGCGGGTCCGACATTTTGGCGCGCGGGTCCGACATTTTGGGGCAGCGAATTCTTCCAGCAGCTTCTTAAAGGGGCCGCCTCTGCAGCCCCCCTCCCCTGCCACCAAGGAAAACCGCGCCACACAAACCCATAACAGCAGGGCAGACCCCAAGGCAGTTTGGAGACACATTATGGACATACAGGAGCACCCTGCAGCCAGCTCTGGCACAGACAGGCATTAACTGGCCATTCTGTTTTCTCATACCTGCTCTCCGGGGCTCTGCTTTGCTGTGTGTCTCCACGTGGTCATGGACCGAAATGGTGATGGCATCTGAAGGTATTCTCCAGCCCTCTGCATCAATCCATAATCCCACATCTTATTGCTGCATTATACTGAGAACATACATGAGAAAATGCACTTTTCTATGCCTATCTGGAGTCTGACCATTTTAATCTCCTGAGCTTGTGAACAAGCACCACTGACTTCATGGGTGGCAGAAACCAGCTCCCAGTCCATGGGCACTGGTGCAGGAAATTAAGATTAATTCAGTGACTGCACACAGGGAGTGGAAAGAAAATTATACAGCCTGGTCTCATCTCATATGCCCATGGAATATTAAAAAAAAAAAAAAAGTGCTAAATCTTTAAAATCCCCAGCCAGAAACATTAGAAAAATACTCAACTCTGAGAGGCAAGGATTGCCAGGAGAGGCAGTACTTTTGTTGACCAGACAGCAGGGCTCCTTCCCCTGCTCTTCGCCTGAAGGCAGTATTCCCTAACCATTTCTTCATGAGACCCTTTATGTATTACTCACAGTAAATCAGAGGCTCTGCTGCTGCTGAGATACAAGCTGGAGCTGGCAGGGCGTACGCTGCCTGCAGTGCATTTCTTCCTCAGTGCTATTAGCCAGCAGTCAGCAATGGCTGGGCCATGTAGCAAGCCCTCGAAGATGAGCCTCCTTCCTCAGTGCTGAGAGATCAGTGCCTCCTTCGGGCAGCAGCCCCAGCTCCTGCAGCTAATGTTAAGTGCCTGTGAACATCAGTAATCAGTGCTGCCTGGCACGGCATCCCGCATGAGACTCCTGCAGCAAGGCACGATTTCAAACTTGTGCCAGCAATCGGCCGCGGTCGCAGCTGCGTTGCGCTGCCTGTTCGGGCAGGAGCCTGAGCCACGAGAGGCCGAGGCACAGCTGAGCCATCCTGCTGCCCACACAACCCGTGGGCCAGCTCCGCTCACCTCTGCGCTGCTGCCCTCGGCTCCCTGCGCTCCGCTGGCCACGGGGGACTCAGCTGCAGGACTGCTACCAGCGGGCATGGGTACCTCACCCCCAAACTGCAGGGCTGGTAAGAGAGCAGACACACCGAGGCTGCGCAGGCGCGCATTACGTCTTTGCTTATGAGTGTTTCTGTTAGGCTGTTTGCAAACGGATTCTTGCATTTGGCTGGCCGGGTTGGATCACAAATCCCTTTTTTTGATAGGAATGCTTGCTAGAAGAACAGTGAGATTAAATTAGTAAAACAATAGTAAATTATAAGGCAGCCATGCCATGTGCTTTTTATAAAGACAAAGGGGTCACGGAAGCTATTGCAGTAATCACAGTAAGTATTTTTGTGTGTCATGACGTTTGTGTACTGAATTTATTGCAAAATAAAAATTACTTTTTTTTTTAGCAAAAGAAACCAGTTCATGGGGTCAGCCACTGAACGAACCAATCTTTCACCTATTTCAGACTTCACATTCCTTAACAAGACCAAGTAGGGGCAATACAGGCTTTTACAGCTCCCCCAATTTTGGTGTCATTTTTTCTGATTCTTTGTCATTTTGTATTAGTCAGATTCCATTAGAAGGAGTTACAGGAGAAGTAATGGGCAGCTCAAGGAATCCAACCAAAATCTAATGGAGAAAACAGGGTTTCCTTCCATTAGCCAAGCGGTATGACAGACAGTAATGGATTTCATACCCAACTGATGTGAAGCTTGTATTAGACTGAGGATAATTTAGTGATAACAGTTTATCGACATATTGATGGAAGATAATGGGTAACCATCAGACACAGCCCAGGCTATGTGCATGCCTCCTCCAGCATGTCACTTCTCAGCTATTCCAGGCCCATACCACACCAGTCTCTCTCCCTTACTTTGATCCCCATTTGTACTATCTGCCACAGGCAAAAGTCATGATACTGTATTAGCGTAACACCTTTTTATTGTTCCATAAGCAGAAGCCATCTGTAATCCACATCCCAAGAAACTGAAGGACACATTAGCTCATCTGCTACAGCTTTCTATTTTAGGAAGCAGCTTGGAAGTAAGAGTTCATACTGGCTCTCCCAGGAAACCTCTCCAGAGTAGCAAAAAGTCACCCCCAATTTAAACTGCACTCTTGATACAAATAATACAAATTTCATTTTAGACATGAAAACTCATCTCAAACAGCAGCAAGCCCAGTGCAGGACTTGAATTAGCAGTTCATGCCTTTGTAAAAGGATTAGTGGAACTCCACTGAGCTGAGGGTTAATTTGAAAATAAATTTGCATCTATAAAGATGCATAATGCAAAGTGCATGATGCTCTCCCAGGCCCATACATCCTGCATCTTCATGACTCCCTCACTTAGACATGTGCTGCAAACACTGCAAAACATCAGGGATTACACTCTATCTGTGCTTTGTTCCAACAATACAGATTTCTCAAAATTACAGATTTCAGTCTTCACAGTGCTGTGGGCTTCAGGAAAACAAAGAGATCCATCCCAGAAAGCATCAGCTAGAAAAAGTCTCCTATGATCTCTTTCAGACCTGCCATATAATCCTGACATGTAATGTATAAAGTGAAGATACACTTTATAATTGCTGATACTTTTTTTTTTTACTCCCCTGTATTTCTTTTGGAAGGCTGTTTCAGGTTCTGTCTCCTCTGACAGACTGATTTTTCTTTCTCATTTTTCATCTAAAATTATTCTTGCCCTGTTTACACCCATTTGTTCTGCATTAATATTATCTGGGAGTTCAAATAGCTTTATTTCCATTTTATTTCAATTTCTTCTTTGACAGCAATGATATCGGCTCCAAGTTTTGTATTTTGCTTGACCAAGGAAGCTGAGAATTTTCAGACACTGCATGGGACCGTATAGATACACATAACTGAGCAACAAAGATTAAGGAGAGTCGGGGGAAAATATTTTCATTACATTTTAGAGAAGACATATATTTTCATGGGAAACCATCTATTATACTATGTTTTCCATCCAAATAAATGTGACTTTAAAAAACTATTTCAAATTGCAAATTCAACAAAATAAGGATTATTATTGTTTACACTCATTTTGTTTGATGGACAGGTGATTATTTTGTGTTGGAATAATTAAAGATCTGCCTAGTATTCCACAGGCAGGTTGTGGCCGCAATGGTATTTTACATCAGTTTTTAAGTTCCTCTCCAGAGTCTCAGCTCTCCCGTGCTCACAGTCTGTGCCAATGCATTCAGGCTGCCCATCCTGAAATGCCACGTACAGACCTGGTATCAGCCTGTGAGACTTGTCCAGGACCCCTCACCAAACAGGAGCAAAAACCAACCCCCCAAAGCTCCCTTGCCGAAGGGAGCTCGGCCAGGAGCATCATGTCCCTCTGGATATGCTGGCACTACCACCAGAGCCGCGATGCCCCTGTACCACTGCTCAGACTCAGCATGTTCAGCAGGCAGCGGGTCACGCGTGGTCCCATGGGGGCCAGAGAAGGAGATTATCAACACTGCCACTAAAAGAGCGGTGACTTACAAGTGAAAAAAGAGTGCCACCAACAGTTAAAATGCTTCAAGCACTACAGGCAGCACATGCTGCCAGCTCTTTGAGATGGTGGCCCTGCCAAGCAAGCACAGGAGCACCTCGGTGCTCATAAGGCGGCCATGTGCAAGGCAGCTGTGATCGATAGACTCGGATCTGAGCCCTGGAAGGGTCAAGTGCTCCGGAGTGACTGATGGCTCCTTCCATCTGCAAGGACAGGCGTCCACCGTGACACCCGCAGGGCAGCTCCAGGAATCACCTGGCATGAGACTGAAACCTGGGCAGGGGCAGACAGATCAGCATGGATGGGGCTTGGCTGGCCTTTGAGAACGCTGACTGGGGAGGTTTAAAGTGCCAGATGCTCCAGACAAGGCAAGAAACACGTCCTGTGAGCATCAGCTCTGCAGGGCACATGCCCTCTGACACGGCCCAGCCACAGGTCATTTGTTGTGGGTGCTGGTCTCTGAAGCTGGCTGCACCGTTCCAGCATGGGAAGAGCGCAGAGTCTGGCCATGCTCATGGGCTACAAGGAGACCCAGCAGGTGAGGAGCATGGCTAACCCCAACCTAGCAGAGCTGATGCTGCAGAGTGGACGCTAGCACATCAGGTTCATCAGTTGTCCTGATGCTGCCACAGGACTGACAAAGCTCTAACACAGCCATTGTAGCAGATAAAACATTCCATAATGCTATGGGCGCAGTTTTCAAAACTTGTCACCATCCAATACAGACATTCATTTTTAATGGGTGCTTATACTCTAGCTAGTCAGCTGCTGAAAACAATCAGGATATGAGACAAGTGTTATTTGCATCTACAATTCTTTCAGAGATAGCAATCTGCAGAAAAGGAGCCTCTTTTTGCTCAGATGTGAGATATCAGGAGTTTAACTCTATCAATTTATTTCTGATAAGAGCACAGCTCCAGCACAACTGAGGCTTTTTTTCCCTAATCAACTCCGTCTGCTTAGAAATATTTTTATAAAGCATCCCAGCCAATCTCAGCAGAGAGCTTCTACTGTACCACGTACCACAGCACGAGACTGAAAATGTAATCCCCGCCAAAGCACACACAGCTCAGCCGTCAGCCCTCCACCTCATTTCTGGGGATGCTCAGCTCCTCTAACAGCCACACTGCTCCTCCCCTGAGCCTGCCCCCAGCAGAAACCCTTGCTTGTTCTGTGTTCAGAAATCCCCTCCTGACACATGCAAGTACAGTATCCATTCAAAAAGAGCTTCCCCCACCCACTCATTTCCACATACAACTGATGTATTAGGCCACCAGGCAGAGTATCTGTGAGCTGGAAGGTGTCAAATTCTGTATGTCAGTGCAAACGTTTTGCAAAAACATTTTTAAGTGCCACAGGCTGAGAGGATGGGCGGCCTGAATGCATTGGCACAGACCATGAGCAGGAGAGAGCTGAGACTCTGGAGAAGAGCTTAAAGATATTTGGAAACATTATCTTTTTCCCATCCAGGGACCAGTTAATTGCAAACCAACAGAAAGAAACGTGAATGCAAGCTGGTTAAAGAAAAAGCAGTATTTCTACTATTTGCCACCCCTTTTTCACCCACTGCTCGTTTTTCAAAGGCGGGGGACTGGCCCATCCCCTGGTTTTAGGTTTTCTTGTAGAAAAGAAGTTTGTAACTTGCCAACAGTTGTGTGCTCCGTCCTCACGAGGGGCACAGAGCTGCTGCACTGCCCCACTGACCAGCACGAGGTTCTACCGAGGGACCAAAAACATCACCGCAGCTACGGGGCTCATTTCCAGCCATTGCCTGCCCTCACCAACTAATGAGAAATTTGCCATCTGAAGCTTTCTGTGGAGACAAGTCATTGACTGTTTTGACCATACAGAGCAATAACCACCCAAAACATCATTACAAAAGCCCTTTGTAGCACACAGTTACGTATGTGACATAATGCTGTTTCTCCTGCTCATGCCCATATGCATATCCAGCAAAGTGTATAAATAAATAGCCAGTGTCACACAATTTATCTTCATTTGTCAGGAGTGACAGGATAACTCACTTGTGACTCTGCTACTCCATCTTCTCCTCACTCATGAAGATTGATGCTCTTACAGATATTCCCCATCATGTATTGGTATAGCCTTCTAGATGCAGGAGTTTCTTGTTTGCTGGGGGTCTGGCAGTTGGTGGGTGCCCAGGGCAGCCACAGGAGCAGCACCCACAGGGTCTCAGCCCACAGCTGCAGAGGCACCTGCCCTGCCTACACCTTCCAGGTCATGGTTCTTTTATTTTCCCTCTGCATTACAAGCTATTACCACAGCTTTGCTATAGCAATTTGTCCCACACATCAGCATGTGTTCTTCATCACACTGCCAAGCCTCGCCTCAGCCCAGCACCCCCAATTACTAAGCTGGGACAAAACTGTCAGGTGTGACAACGGTGGGGGCAGACAGACAGGCACCCACCTCCAGTGCTGCCCTGGCTCCTGCCAGGCAGGTGGCTTCCACCCCGACAGAGGAGCAAACAGCTCTGCCCACCCATGCTCCTGCTCCCTTGGACTTTGCTTTTTGGTGGCCACGAGGGAGGGCCCAGGAAGGGGACCGGGCTCAGACAAGGGGCCATGGCAGAGCCGGAGCACAGGGCCCGTGTTGGGCAGCAGCTGCCCTTCCACCCCACTGCTGTGACACTTGCCTCAGGCTGACAGAAGCACTTGGCCTTTGGCATTGTTTTGGCCCCAAAGGAGGAAGGTTTTATGTGTATCTGTGGGCTGGGCCCTAGGACAGGGGTTCAGTCGGCCTGTCTCCCTGCACCCCTGCTCCTGCCTGCAAGGAGTTTTCAGTGCCAGGAAGGTCACTTTACAAAGCATCTCCTTTTTCAGTCATCTCTAACACAACAACCCGCTCCACTTAACAAAAACCGCTCTTTTCACAGGGCCCACAATCCCCAATCTCTGAAGACCAAAGGGAACAGGCCTGGCTTTCAGCCCCCGCAGCAGGGACTCTGAACCAGCCCCTCCAGTTAAATATACACTGCTTTGCTGGATCAAGGCCAAGAGAACAAAAGTTTCCAATGCGTTTCTCGAGCTTTCCCTGTTCTGCAGGCTGAGGGGTCTCACCGTTGGGCTGTTTGGTCCAGTGGGTTTGGAAATTACTCACAAAAGCTTCTTATTTCAAACACAGCTGGTGGTGAGGAAGTGCATTTCAATACTTTCTTATGGCCTGCTAGTATCCCAGGAGCTTTCTGTGCCTGTAGTTATGATTACCAGAGAAATGCATAATGGAATGAGCAAACAGTTTAATACACACCTGTATAACAACAACATTAGCAGTTGCCATGTGGCATAATGAGCACAGCACCTTCCCTGGTTATACAGGTGCTCCCCGGGTTTTTAAATGAGATTGTATGTCCCCTGCAATTATCATACAGTGCTCAGTGTGCTGATACGTAACACGTATTTCTAGCATTGCTACCTGGCAAGAAATACTTGAAACTCCCCAGAGAATAAAATTATCTTAAGGATGGCATAAAGGATAATGACAAGATTACAATTCACATAGTGAAAATAATAACGAATTAAGGTGATGGTATTTCTCAATCTTATTTCCAGCCCGAATGAATTGAATTTGTGCCAATTTCTTTTCTTGCTGCTGGCTTGTTAGATGGGATTCTGCTAGAGATGGATAGTGCTGCCTGCAACTTTGAAATGTTAAAAGACAGTGATTTTTATATTACTAATTTGGCTACAGTATCCTTGAAATTAGAAATAAAATTCAAGTGTCAATGTTGTAAATACCACCAGAAAACTTACCTAAATATTGATTCATTCATTTAATTTTAAAAAACAGAACTAACTTTCTCTCCCATGAAAATTTGCTGCAGACTTCAAAACATGGTATCATCTTTTACTGGGTTATTTTTTAAGGAAATAGTAATTTTTAATGCCACATGAATGCAGCTTAGCATATTCATCTGACTCGTGCCAAGGCTTGTTCGTTAGCTGCTTCCACTAGTCAAACTGGCATTTTACCCCCTCTCTGCTTCACTTTTACCCCCACTGCTCAAAATTTTAAATTTTCTCTCTTCCTAGGTCTGGACTTAAAGCATGCTTGCTCTTTTTCTGATACAACAGATATGGAAGAAAGGTGTGGGTGTGTGGTCAGAACAACCCCCTCCAAAGGGAAAACCCAGAGTCAGAGGAAAGGCTTGGGTAAAAGCACAATAAGATTACTGCAGCTGACCCAGCTAATAAACATTCTGACTGCAAATATTCAACATTAATTTGTCTGTGAGAATCAATGTATATTAACACAGCCTAAAGAACATGCTGTGAACATTTAGAGCTGGAGCTGTCACACTGTGAGGCTGACTGAAAACCAGGCCTGATGTCATGTTTATTCTTGCCAACATATGCTAATAAAATAAAAATAACTTTCAAATATTTTGCTAAGACTACTGTGGACCACTTGAGAATTAAACCTAAACTCATGTAATAAAACACAGAAAAAAAGGGGCTTGCCCTTAACTATTTTTGTATCTTTACTGTGAAACTAGGAGACATATTTCAATCCAGAAAAATATTGCAGTCCAGGACATGGGATCATCTGTGCAGTTAAAGTTTAGCGTGAACACTATGACGAGCTGGGGGTAGGAAGAGGTATCAGATCTCTCCGCAGCATGACGGACAACCAGTCTCAAATTACTGAACTATTTTTTTCATCTCCTAGGCCAGGGTTTTGAGCCAGCAGGTACTGCAGCAGGATCCGAGCTTCCACGCCCGTGATGTCAAACAGGATAAGCATGGCTCCCCGGCACTGGTCTCCTGAGCCCTTCATGCAGCCTCCCTTCGTACAGTACGCGATGGCTTCTTAGTGTGATTCTTTTGCAAATTACATTATTCTCTGAACAACTATGTAATAACATTATTCTTTATTGCTAATAGCCAACCACAAAATGGAAAAGACCTTGAGATGTAATACGTGGGAGGCAATGATAGGTCCCTTCTAAAGAAAGTAAGGCATTTACCTTATAAATATAAAATGATCAAATAAAGCAATTAGTGCAGAATTGCACATATATAGAGTGATTCACCTCTAATTGGGTTGTTCTGAAAGCAAATTAACTTTGAAATGAGGAATGCTAAGAAGATTTCAAAAAAATACAGAATCCTAATTACTGCAGAGGAAGAAGCTTAGTGAAGTTTAGGCAAACACCAGTACAAACGTGCATGGAAACCGTGATACAAGAGGTCCAGACCTTAGTTGCCTTATTTTTTAAAAACAGATGCTTTCTGAAGGACTAAAAACAGAAGCTTCTTTTTCCTCCATGAAAAAGTGACTCACTTCCAGCTAACAAAGTCTCAAGTAATTTCTGATATGCAGGAAAGTAAGCTGTAAGCTGGACACCGCTCCTGTACCACAGTCTCTGCTCCAAGCTCTGCGATGCATGCTAGACATTACCTAGTCTGGCAGTGATGCTGTAGTAGCCTCTGCCCACTTTTACAGCTGAACCAGAGCAGATCCTTAGCGGGTCCATCAACAGGCATGGAGGTGGCGAGGCCACAACTGAGCCCTCCCAGCATGGTGTGCCGTGTGGCACGGGCACCCGCATTGCTCTCAGAATGGTGCCGTGCTTCTAAGGAGGCTTCCAAACCTCCACTCGTCTTCTCCAGAGCAGCCCAAGCCCCACATTCATTCACATTCTTCAGCACCAGTGCCGTATATTAGATTCAGATTCATACCTATAGCCATTTTGCTCCTTGAGTGTTTTGATTGCAGTTTATACAACTACTTGCAGCTGAAATTACATTGCCTACAGCCTATTTAATCATCTTGCCAGTCCATCAATAAAAGTAGGCTTTTCAAAAAAACCTTGTATAAACATTGGGAGAATAAATCCATATGATTACTCTTTCATTTCTAAGGACAGAGAAGAACATCCTCACAGTTACGATGATGTTCTAAAAAAATCTATTAAAAACTGATAGCACCACATATCTTATGTATTATGAATGTATTAATATGTAATAGCTTTTTATAAATAAGAGCTCATATCTAAAGGAGGAGCCTGGAACGTACATTCTTAATTAATCCAAAATTCACATCATCTCTAAAAATACATATGCATTTCATTATTTTAGACCAATGCCTCGAACCATTTAGTTGCAAAAACATCTACCAGAAGTGAATGCAAACACAATCCACCCCCAGCCTCATAGTCCCTGTCTGAACCTTTGCAATGGTCCAGGGATCATCTCTCACAGTGGAGACCCAGGCAGGTATTGCTCCACGGAGGAAGAATTCTCAGATTAACACAGGGCACTCCCCAGCTGCGTGCCACGTGTACAGGAGAAGAGACAGTGCCTTGCTCTCCCTGCAAAACTGACAGACTAGACCAAAAAAATCACTTTGGTGGTATCGGGCACTAGCTGCTATCAGGTGGTGTAGGTGTGATGGAGAAAAAGCAATCAAGAGATCACTACTAGAAGAAACCTGTCATTTCAGAAAGTCTGGCATTGCCATGTGCTAGGAAGACAAATGGAGCATCTGCCCATGGACTGGCTAATACAGGACAGATGGTTTTGATTGGAAGGTGCAAATGAGAAGCTGCTTGCATGCAAAATCGTTTGAAATTTTTTCACAAAAATTACGCCAGTTTTGTTTAAAACATTCTCCTGATTCCTGTTCCATTCCTCCTCTGCTGAAGGATTTCTTCAGATCTCTCTTTTGCCAACCACTAACAAAGCTTGGTGAGGGTTCAAATCTCTCTTTCCAAACGTTTTCCAGACATAAAATATTTTACTGCTAGTTGAATTCCTTTCACTAAAATTTGTGCTCATCTCTCAAGGATGCTTTTAAAAACCTCATGAGAATGAGCTGGTCTGGATAATGCAGAAGACTAAGTACGTTAGCAAGAATTTCACCTTTAGTCGCTGGCTGCAATTTAGAATTCAACAGCTCGGAAGAGCTATTCCGATTAAATTGGTGCATAGCTTTACATGGACATTTTATAGTCTGCTTAAGAGGGGATGATGTAGGCTTAACTCAGCTCAGCTTGGGACCAAAAAAAACCAAGATACATCATTCTGTAGGTTCAAAAGAAGAGCGTCCTCCATTGAGCGCACTTAGTCTTAAAACAGTGCACCCTGACAACTGGGCACCAGGGTGTTCTCCTCTGGACTCATGCGGACGATGACTTCCCTTCCCTGCCTGTTTGCTTCCAGCACATTTGTTGCCCACATCTTCAGACTGAGGGGCTGTTTCAGACTCTCTGCTAACTAGCAGATATAACAATTAAAATAATATTACAGAAAAAAATTTGCTCTATGAAAAAAGTTACAGGCATGAAAATTGGATATTTTTCCACTAACAAAATTGTGTAGCAGATGAAAGGAAACAGTGGGGATAGACATCATATATTAGTGGTTTATCATTATTATTAAGCACTTCCTTCCATGACTGAACCCTTAGGTGCAAACAGCTCAGCTGTTCAGGTTAGGGACTACCAGAAGTGCAGACTATGGCTAGACAGATCCACAATGAACTTCCTTCTTGTTAACATAAATCCAGTGTTGACATCTGAGAAGGAAGAATAAGTTCTTTGTGTCATTATTAAAAATATTACAAAGACACTATTATTACACAGTGTTTTATTGCTAAATGATTTTAAGATATGCCTTATATAGATCTTTCTCCATTAGTTAATAAGATGAAATACTAATTATAACAACAGAAGGATTTTAACTGGGGTTCAAGTGAACACAGAGCTGTTCTTGGAGATAAAGCAATGCATTGAAGTATTGACTGTTCATATATAACAAATACATTAGGAAAGCATGATCTGCATTATATCACCTTAGTTATACTGTGTACATCCTTCAAGCTACATAAAGGATATACCAATTAAATTGATAGGGCTGCCACTTTTTCTGGCAATACATCAATGGTTTTATATATCATGCTTTTCATACACACACATATATTTTTATATTACAACTATGATTAGGTAGGACACAAAGAGCTTGAATCTATCAACCTCACGTAACTATACATAGCAGAGAAATGAGCGTTGTGGCATTCATTCAGACAGTGGAAACAAAGCCAAGCTGTATGACAGAGGGCCAGCTGGACAAGCTTTTTCACACTTGCATGACACCTGGGAAGGGCAGCAGCTGCAGACAACACAGACCATTCTCCCAGAAATTTTAGTCCAGCATCCGAAGAATGATACAGACCAATACTAGCAGAAAAACAATGCATCTCTTCTCAGGGCCAAACATTTGTTCTCCTACTAAGCAATTTAAATTGGAAGACTGTGGGTCACTGCACCACCTGCAACAGCTACCATTGCTCAAGTAGCTACTGGCTCACGTGAACCCTGAGCTGGGTACGTAGGAACGACAGCAACACAAAGAATTCGTATATAATCAAGACTTAAACGTTAAAAGTTAGTAAAGCATTGTATAAGTAAATGTAGTAAAAACCACAAACAACAGAATTAAACACAAATAAAATATTTTTATCTTATTTGACCAGCTGCTAAATTTATATATACGTTTTATTTCAAGCAAACTCGGGATTTGGTGTTTAAAAATTAAATTCTCCCTCTCTGCGTGAGTCACTGTCTTGTTAACTGGTGACCTACTTAGCTGGTAGGCTTTACCATTGTTTCGCTTTCTGTTCTCAATTGATCAGATTTTTGCTGCAAGCACAATCTTCAAGACCTTCCTCCTGGGTTCACATTTAGCTCATCTCTTGCATTTTCCATGGGTTATTCTAAGAGGCACTTTCACACTGTCATCCCATACAGAAACTGATGCCTTTTAGATGCCAATTGAAACATTCTCCTCTTTGCTGTACCTATCCTATTATGCCTAATACAGTCCCTTGTTAGATGTGCAAAGCCATTTATAAAGGCGTGAATACATAAAAATCAGTTCATTGAACCATATGCTATGAATGTACAGACACTTAAACGTTGTACTTTCTATCAAAACCTGTCAAATAATTAAACATGCACATCATGAGGTGAAACAAGCTTCTTGGCAGTAATTTAATTCATTGTTTCAGTAGATACTGGCACTTCCTAAGCACTGAAGGTGCATTTGTCTTCATACCAGATCTGCCCACATCCAATAGGAGTAATGAGGAAAGCTGGAGGAACTCAGGAAAAATCCTCTTAAGCTTTCCTCTCAGCCAGTCAGCACATTAGCACCAGGGAATGCTCCCATATGGGAATATTTCTCCCTTGATAGAGAGCCTGGGGGNGGGGGGGGTGTACACTAAAATACTAATTTTAAAAAACCCTAATTTTTTTTTAATACCTGTTTGTTTTCTTTCCAAAAAAACACCTATCCCCAAAGTTCAGCAGTAGGGTTATTCTGAAAGCAAACAAAACCCAAGAACGACCAAATCTCTGCTATAGGCAACTTCCACCTTTTCACTGTTTCAGAAGAAGGTTAGGAGCAGAGCGGGAGGACCCCAGCCTCCTTAGGGAGATGGAGCCTGATTCAGCACAGCCCTAATCTCAGCACACCTTCGGCATCAGCTGGGGTAAGCTGCTGTTCCCCAGGAGCTGCTAAGATGTTCCTTCATAACACAGAGATATGCAAGTCAGCGAATTCCACTGGTCCTGCAAGAAGGCACTCAGCACCGAGCAACAGGTTTTCAGGGAAATCCCTCCACTTCTGTGTTTCTGGAAACACCACACACAATCACTAAATGAAGAAAATTCTTCCTTCTCCAGAGGCTTCTTCCTATGGGCACCTCTGGCAATTAAGTTGGGAGATACTACCTGTTAGTGTTTGCAATTCCTATTATAATTTGAAGGAATTCAGGTGCTCTAGTGATCTTGCAATGTAAGAGGGATGTGTTGCATCCCATGTTATACTCAATGAAGAGTCCCTTAGTAAAGTCTGTTGACAAATGGGAATTGCAACATTTCACTGAGATGTCCTCTAAAAAACATTTCTGGTGATCTTTACGTGCAACAATTAGTGTAAAGGCTAGCATTTCATCTGACAAGTCCATTACACTTGCAAAATGCAACTTTCTTAAATTTTTCTAACAATCTTTTCATGTCTTTCTACTTTTCTCTCCTTGATATTTCAACAAGACGCCTAGAGTCTCTTGGGGGAAAAGAGAATTGAATACTTAACTCTGTGGCACTTCAGAGAAGTGGTCTCCAAAAACCCTAACCTCTACCACCTTTGGAGACACAACTAAATGTCACCAAGGAATTTCTCATCTCTTAAGGCAAATTAAACAGAGATTGGTCTCAGTTGCATGTTTGACAGCTGCCACTCAAACTTCCAAGATATCTTTTTCCCCACCTTTGTGTGGCAATTCATACTCTGCCGAGTTCCCAGTAGGTCGATGGCACCTGCTGCTGTGGCACCAATAGACTTAAGAGAAAAAAGGCCCCAAATCCTGAATAAATGTTACAGTCACGCTGAGACCAGGCACCCCATTAGCAAGATGGTGAGAGAAGGATACACTGCATCTGCTTCTGCCTAGTTCATCAAGGTTACAGGTACTGCAGTGCTGTCTTTTGCGTAAAATTTTGTTTCCGTTACTACACGGTAAGTTTTGTTTCTCTTTAAAATGTTCGTTTCCAAATAAATCATTTTCAAATGCCACAGTAAAAACCATCCTTTTTAAGTTATAATTGCTATTTACCATTTCTTAACTTTGCAGGTGTTAAGACTATTGTTTAACTCTTATTGAGCTTTTTTTCCCTTCTTTTTTGCATGTAATGACTGCAAGGCAAAACAAGGAAGATAATCTCCCCACACTGAATGTATGTATGCTGTTTAGTCTGTACCGTGACTATTCTTACTAAAGGAGGTTACTCTATACTTAGGGCTGATTAAAGCCTTGAAATTCAGTAGATTAGATTACTAACCAGATACTGGAGCTAACAGTAGTTGCTTTCTGCATTTGGGGAAAGAAGCAACAGCATAAAGCTCAAGAGGGACAGAACTGATTCTCTGAAGAAAAAAAACCTGCAGATTAATTTGCTCTGGTTGGTACCCAGTGTGGTGCACAACATGAAGCACACTGCCCCAAACATGCCACATGGCACAACCCATGGCATGGGAAATTCCACATTAATTGCTTGATTTGCAAAGCCAATTCATATTTTGCTAATTCCCTCTTTAGGCAAAAATGTAATCTCACACAGTTGTTGACTCAGTGCTCTTCAGTTCAGCCGCCGCTGCCAGCCAGGAACACATGCCACACAGCCGCAGCAAGCCCTGTGCTCAGCGTCCTCACCTCTGCTGCCTGGGAGGGGAAATGCCATGGGCTTACCCTGACTTTACTTTTGCACAAGAGAGTACTTTCCCTAAGCACTGAGACCGTGCAGCTCCTTCAGCAGCTCTTCCAGAAAACACTTAAGGAAGCAGCAGCACTAGGCTGTCTCCCAACATCACCTCCTGCCCATATCTATTCTGGAAGGAACAGCTGCACAGGAGAAGCTATACTTAACACCTTATTGGGACTAATTGATAGGGCTTTGCTCTCCTGCCTACCTTCATTAGACATTATCACTATCCTGAATAAAATGAATGAATATGCCATGCTCTGTCCTACTTCTGCAATGTATCTTTATCATTTTTGCATTCACTTTCAAAAATTAATTTAAGGAAAAGTTACAAGACACAGCTCATACCACATTCCTCATGTATTTGATGCATGTCCTTACAGATCTGTTGAAATAATATTAGCAGAGGTTTTTAAACCAGCTGATTGATAACACCTCTGAAAAGTTAATCCACATGGAAGAGAAGATGCAACCTGAGTCATGTCACTTAGCAAGTTGCAAGAGTATTTCCTCTGTGCTCTGCAGTTGTCCTTGAAAACAATTTCTGTCATGGACATTCTGCGCTTATTAGTACGCAAACCAAATTCATATATTTGCAAATGATGCAAAGGTTTCTATTGGTGATTACTCCATCCTAGGAGTGTCCTTGGCAATCTCGTACTTGATCATCTCCCCTTGCGGAGCATATAGCTCAGCCTGCAAGTGCCAGGGTGACAAAGCTGAAGCTTGCACTAATGTAGCAGATCAATCACTTGACTGAAAGATACACAGAAAACATGTTTTATACCTGTCATATTCAAGGGTAAACTTCCAGCACTTGAGAAAGCTGCTCAGATAACTCTGAAAAGGAGACAGTTGTGCTAGCCTTGGCGTCTAATCAAAACAAAAATATGTTGTCTGTTTAACAATACCAACAATTTTGAGACTCCTCAAAGCAGTTAACCCATGGGCAGAGATCAAAGGCATCTGAAGTTTGGCTAAGAACTAACTCATATGATTGAAAACCCATGATGTAAATTTTAGTCATTGAAAAGTCAAGCTGAGCCATCAAACAAAAAACAGTGTCTATATCCTGACATATCAGGGAATAGACATTGTACTTTTCAGGAGATAAACAAGTGGAGAGCACAAGCTTCAAATCATGAGAAACTTTCATGCTTTATACTACAGACTGGCTACATCAATTGGAAGTTCAGACAAACTTTATTTTAGGGTGTTAAGAGTTGAAGGTCATGCTGCATATCATCAGAATGAAAAACTCTTATTTCTCATAGAAAGTCCTAGAATAATACCTTTTGACTGATACTGCAATTGTCTACACTGGATTAAAAGACACAACATATGGTGTGAAACGGCTGATGAGATCTTTTGAGTACCCACCTCTGCCAGGAAGGACTAAGAATTTGTTGAATAGTAACCAGTGGAAATCGCTCCATCAACATCTTGCTTTTAAACAAAAGATGTTCTAAATAGTAGCATTAATAAAAACTCTATTTGTAGGGATATTTCAATTTTTCTGCCAAATTCAGTGCTCCAGGCTTTCCCACAATCTCGCCATCATATCCTTGGTCTTGTCACTGTCCTCTGTCTCATCATGCTAAGGGAGTGGCAGCATTCTGCTACTCTGAGAGCACCTCCTGGACTAACCTGAATTCCTGCCAGCACAGGGGAGAGATGCCATAGAAAGAAGAGAGGAGGGAGATGTGTCCGAGATGGCTGCACAGATGCTCCTTTCACCCAGGGTCTCCTGTGCCACAGCGATGATGTACACTCATTCATGCACAAATTCACGCTACAGCAGTCGCACATCCTTATTCACGTTACACTTTCAAACATGAGACCAGATCCATCCTCTGCACTTGCAGCCCAGGCAACACGTTAGTACGGACCACCTGTACATCGCATCTTCTCTAAATGATGCTACAGAGATCAGCAGCACTGCCGCAAAACCAAGCATCCTCATGAACACAGGTCCCTTTCATATGTCTAACCCAACTAAGAATTTATTCCAGCACTTAGGAAAGGCACAATGCAAACATCCCAGCCTCAGGCATTTGCAGCAGAGACTTGCAAGATGGTCAGGCTGCACAGGGAACAGTGCTTCCTTACACCTGTACCCAGGGGCACACTCAGGTCTTCTGTGCTATTTTTTTCTGCTAGGGAAATAAGGCAACGCAACTCTGCTTTATGGGAGTCTGTTTTCATTCCCTCCTCCCCCTGTAACCCTTTAATTCACTAGCCTGTTTCAGCCACATCTGGCACAGAGTAGAGATATCAAACTTTTGTTGCAACTGACTTCACGAGAAGAGGTGTTTGCATACAGGAGAGAGACATAACAGCAGTACTATGGAAAGAAAGCCTTTGGCTTGTGCTCCAAGCTTTTATCAAACACCAGAGAACCTTTTGGGGCGAAGGACAGAGAGTAAGGAGGGATGCTTTGAAAGCTCTGGGCTGCAAGTCAGAGCTCACGCCTCATTAGACAGCACAGAATCCAAATACAAGATGTACATCTATAAACAAGAATCAATACGCAGGCCTTGTTAATTCAGCTGGTCATGGAACAACATGTTTTCATTACGGTCATGAATTAGGATTTTCTTCTGTTATACGGCAACCCACTGAGGGTAAAAGGGGAGCTTTCAAAATACAATTATGCCAAAGCTGAAGTCAAGGCTCAAGGAACATTGTCAATAAAATGAAGGTTTGAGTCTGCTTTGAAAAACAGTGTTGACATCTGGCCGATGCGCACTGGATGGCTCTTGCTCCTCTGTTCATTAAAGCTCTTTTAGACCACTCTACATTATGAAGAGCATTAAAGAGACTAAGCACTGAGAGAAAAAGGCCCCTCCTTGGTTTACTGCATACTACAAAAAAAAGACAATTAGCAGCTGTTAAGTTACACTGCAATTTGCCAGCACCTCTTTGCTTTATTAAGAAGGACCAATTGATACTTCAGTGGCTAACACTACATATTGGAGACATGATTAGGTGCTACCTTGAGTTAATTTGCTTTCAGACTTTTCCCATTTAAAACTATGTCTCTTAAGAAACCAATGTTGCAGCTCTGGCATCAGTATAAAAAGCACTAAAAATTATATCAAAACCTCCTCACTCTCCAGGGAAAGATCAGAGCTTTTAGAGGCTTCACACAGATTAGCATATATTAAACCATTAAGGGCAGGATGTGGAGTGCCAGGTTAGATCTATTTCTGACCAGTGGGAAAACTTTCAAACTGGGCAGGTGCAGTAGGCAATGATTGCTGTAGTTAATGAGGATGGACTGAAGGATCAAGAACTTTCCATGCAGAAATTAAGACATCTGCATGAATTGATCAGATTTCACACATGCATATGCTGTAACCCTGAAAACTTAGAGAGCAAACAGCCAAATAAGAACCTTAAAACAATTTCCAGTATCTGCATTTTTGTCTTTGTTATAGTGACCTCCAGAGGTACTAGGTAACAACTGAAGTTCCCAAGTAGGAAACAAAAGAGTTCACTCCCACAAGATCAGAACTGCAGCTCAGTGCTGTACAAGTTACTGGGTTTTATATGAGGACTGCAAGACGGAAATTCTATTGAAACAAGTGTATTGGAATAGAACCCACGTCCCCATCCATGCAGCCTGCCTACAAAAGAAAGCTAATTAAATATGCTATTTGTTTGAATGGTGCTTCCTTCCATGCCTGCCACTATCTCTAACAGCTCTGAGACAGTGTCCTAATGATCTCAGACTGCTGGAGAGCAGATAAAAAAAAAAGCAAAATAACACACAATGCTCTAGTCTTCCTCTTAATAAATAACTGGTGTGTTTGCCGAAGGAACAGAATAAGGAACATAATTCTTACAATTTAAGTTGCACCAGGAACAAATTTATAGTGACACTATGCGGAGTCTTCTTTAGGGAACTCAGTGTTCCCAGCAGAGGGGTTTTGCAGCCCGGCACACAGCACCAGCTCAAGGGAGCCAGGCAGCTAGATCATTGCCTTGTAAGCCATTTTCTCTTTTCCTCAGATAAATCTGTGCTGTGTCATCACCTTGCATTCCAACCCGAAACCTCACCAGCTTCACTGTCATGTAATAAGCAGGCTGCCAGCAATTTTACAATTAACATAAAATGTTTAATTGTGGTAAACAGACTTCTACAAGACAAAAACAAAACCCTAGCTTCTATCTTTGTATCAGCCTCTCAGCTGAAAGATCAATAGTTTTCTGACAATTCTGCACAAAAGTTGCAGTGTTTTAGGACAAAATCTCTAGACGCCGTAAGAGAACATGTTTTCGGCAAGGATTTTTTCTGAAAGCCACATGAACGCAGAGCTGAAGGAGTCAGCCATGACCCTGCAGTGAGTGTCTGAGCTGGTGTCTCGGCCGCCTGTCCCAGACCCGTGCCGCTGTGTCACAGCCGGCTACAGGAGTGACAATCCAGCTAATGCAGAGACAAGATAATAAGCATAAGGGATTTTCACTCCAGCTCCTCTGACAAGTACTGCAGACACACAATTCCCATTCAGATTAACTGAATAGCATTAACAACAAATTACAGCCACTGTAAGCAAGAGGATATGGAAGGCTGGATTTGGCTGCATTTACTAACATAGTTTTTATTTCCTAATACAATTTCCCTTCTAGGATGGTGTTTATAAAGAACATTACGGAACAACTCATTAAATTCTTCATAACTGCAGTACTTTATTCCAGTTTAAATTGCAGACATAGCCTATTTTTATGCAAACAGATACTTTCTGAACAACTTTGAGCTCCCATGTACACTAATTAAATCTGTCACATGCACAGTGGAACCTTAAATTATATTTGCTCAATCCTTCAGCAGTAAATGATGCTTTGAACTGAGTACATGATGAATGAAATCGCATCCTTTGGCCTGCTTAGGGGAAAGGAAGTGGGAATTCCTCCAAAGTATCTAAAATTCAATTCTCTGTCATTTTCTGTTGAATCAAAAAACCAGCCTGCTGGACAAGCATCACGCCAGGCTGAACATTTACATAGGATATTCTGCTTCCTATAGGTATTTCAGAGCATATTAGGAACAGATCAAGGATGGAAAGGACAGAAATTGTGCAGGAGGACACGCACTGGCTTCTCCTGCACAAGGCGGGCAGAGAATTCATGCAAGTATTTCTGCAGCAATCCCACCGTTTCTATTTCAGAGCTGGCATCTCTCAAATCCATGCAGACCTGATGCACACACTTCAGCTGGTAGAAAATCCACTTCATGGTGTATTTTGTCTTGGAGGCTACAAACACAAGAGATGCCAAATGGAGGCAGAGAAGACTGATGTAGCCCATAACCTCACCCTACCTGGGTTGTGGCATCTGCCCTGCAGCAGCCAGCACCTGGGACATGCATGGGTCCTCTTCTGGAGAGAAATCTTCACATTATCTGCCTGGCTGAGTGTGGGGGACTCGGGGGATGGGGATTTCCTTGTCTGCAGAGTTCATCAGCTATGTCAGTGACCCTCCTGCAGAGGAGTTCACCAGGGAAACCCCACAAGGCATCTGTACTGGCTCCAAACATTTCAGCTATAAGAATACCCATCCCACAGTCAGATCGTGCATCCTTTCCTCTATGTGCAAAAGCTCTCGCTTACTCTAAACACTTTATTAGTGTACAGGGAATAGCAAAGCATTAGAGTTAAAGTGGTGGCTGACTGGGAAAACACATTGCACATTTCTTAGCTTTAAATAGTAAGAGTCAACGGGAATGGTCTTTAAGCTCTATTACAGTAATGTGCACTGTGTTTGTCATGGACACAGTACATTTCTGATTATCTTGTATTTGAGACCAGCATGCATTATTCATAGGGGGAGACTCAGAACAAAAATATCCCTTCAGTTTGTATCATTGAGCTGCAAAAGACTTTTCCCTCCCAGTGCTTGCACTGCTTTTTAAACACCTAGCATGCCTAGATGTATATTCTCTGCAAAGCACTTAGCACATTTTGCTCAAAATTAATAATAAATACAAGTACTCATGTTGTACAGGACCTCCCTCCTCCCTAGCTCATCTTTACCCTTCCTCACCATGTATTACCTCCACAGGGAAGGGAACAGCAGTGGCCGTGCTCAAACCACCTTCCCCCCGGCCTCCTCCCCAGCTTGAGCATAAAGGCAGGCCTCACCCTGGAGATGAGGCTGCATGAGGGATATGAAACAGCATCTGGGGAGAAATGCAATGTTTAGTTTTCTTCCCAAGTCCTCGAAGAGGGCACAACAGGCAGAACCAGGTCTTGTAATCTTTTGGTATTTCCTTCCTCAGAATCCCATTACCTGCATTCACCAAAACCACAGTGGCTGCAGAATCTGGGCCAGGGCTGCGGTCGGGTGCAAACTGCTCCGCTCTCTGTACAGCTGTGGGATCTCAAGGCACCCCACAGCTCCTGTTTCTTCTCGGGGGGGGGGGGGGGGGGGGGGGATGAGGGTGGAATCTACTACTTTGCCGAGAAGCTGACCGATCTATGCAAGGACCAGTTTCCTTCAATGCATTATCAAAGGAGCCAGAGGATGTGCTTGTATGTAGAACAGACCCTGCCAGGCATCCTGCTCCCCTGCGCAGCACAGCTCAGCCCTCCACACACACTCGGTCTCTCCGAGAAACCCACTCCTGTTGGAAATGGCATGTGTGTCCGGGAGCTGCCTCGCCAGGAAGTGATCCCAAGGAACCGATGATGCTCAAACACAGCTCTCCCCCTCTAGGCCTTATAACTCTGCCATCCCATATCCAAATAATCCTTTCAGCTCATAACATATTTTTAGACATCCCATTAATATTTAACGAGACAGCCCACAGCAAGTTAGATAGCATAGCAATTAATTTTTAAATGCTGACATTTATTACAGCATGTAACTGCTACCTAACTTGCTCTGGGCTATCTGGATAAATGTCAGTTAAGTATCTAATAATTCCTTACAATTTAATATGAACATAAAAAAAGAAAAAAGCCCTGTAATTATCCATTATTTGTAAAATTTAATCGAGATTTTAATTTTGGCATTTAGGTTTCTCTCTCACACAGCCCTGCTTCAGCCTCTGAGGCTAAGTCATTTTTGGTAATTAATTTGTACATTGATTAATTTAGTTTCATCTAATGTTTAAAGCCATGCTTGTAAGGCCAAAGATACAGCAGAAAAAAAAAACTGATTAATGTTGCAACAGCCTGACATTACACCCAGCAGCCCAAGTGACAGACCAGCAATAACCAAAGGGAATGAACACAGCCTCGACCTACAGCAGGACCGAGGCGCCGAGAAACACCTGGGTCAGATTCAGGCCCAGCAGAGGCAAGTGAAGCCTCTCTGATAAGAACGCGAAGCAAATATGCACAGCTTTTCCATCCTCCAAGCAGACATCCCAAGGGTTTGGCTGCCGTCTGCCGACCCAGTGTCCCAAGCCCCAGTCACCCACAGTCCACAAGGTTATTACGATCCAAAACGGTACTAGAAAATTCCCATCCCATGCTTCCAAGTAACCAGCTGACCTGCCCCCAACAGAACCTGCTCCTGTTGCTAGTTGACAAACAGATTTTTTTTTTCGGCAAGGGGTGAAGAGTGTTGAGCATCCTGGCTGATTAACATCCAGCTCTGAAAAGAGATACATATTCATTTAGAAAAGTATAATCTGATCAAAACAAGCTGAAAAATAAAAGAATGAATTAACATTAGCAAGGTGGAGGTTTAAAAGCTCATCCGTTTATCCACCTGATTTTGCTGTTTTTCAAACCCAATATTAAGCCTAACTAATTTTTTTTTTTCATCTCCAAGACTGCATTTTGCATAGTGAATGAGACTACATTGAGGTCAGAATACATTAATGGATTGTTTCTCTCTGAGGTAATGTACTCTTTATGCAATATTCTGATTCAAACACATTAATGGAACAGAATGACTTAGCAATTTCAAAAGATGTAAGTCCATGGGATTTCTTTTCCTCATCACAAGCCTCAAGCTGTACATACACACAACTTCATGGCAGCCCAAGTTTGAATTAGGGGTTTCATATCGATAGCCCTGTAAGTTCCCATCTCTCAACTCCTCAGCTTTCTGAGGAATTTTCCTTTCCGGCTGAAGTTTCCCATGCTTTGGTCCTATTGCAGAGGTAGATATCCTGGGAAAAATCTGGATAAGCCTGTTTCTTGATGCAGTCTCAGAACTTTTGAAATTTATAATCTGAGATTTTTGTCACGGAAGTTCTCAAGTTGAGCTTCTACATTCCCCACATCAAGCAGAAAGATGAACGATGACAACTTTTTCCAAAATGAACAGATTCAGTGCAATATTGCTGACAAAAATAAAGAATCTTTTGGTGCGGTTCACTTTCTGCAAGGTGAAATACCTAACATATTTCAATGCTGAATTGGTCACAGTGCTCACTTTAAAGACTGGAGGAACACTCACCCCTGGAGGAGAGGTCATCTGACTTATTTTAGATACCTATCTTAGCATCACAACAGGCTAAACATTGTCCCTTGGATGTACCGTTTCCTCCTTTTGAGCTAGTTCCTCCAAATTTTCTATAGACAGACTTCCGTATCTACCACCCAAGGCTTTAGAGCTAGGACAGATTAACCCTGCCTCATGTGCCTCCAGCTGGTTGCCATTCCAAGTAAGTTCTTCACACCTTGATCTCAGTGAATAAAGGAATTAGGAATTCATTAACAGCTTTGAAAATTAGAAAGTAATTCTGAACAAAAGATTTTTGCTTTGAGAATGATTTAAAATTATTTTAATGCAAGGAAGAAAAGCTTCAAATTTATAGCTATCAAAAACTTTCCACTTTGCAAATGTTAGTGAACTTTCTTATAAAACCTAAATGAAGTGGTTCTATTTATTCAAGCAAGCAAAGCAGGAAAATCAACACCAAAAAATAACTACTTTTTTTTCCGCAGAAATAAAATTGTGTGCAAAAGAACTACTCATTTGGGGTGCATCCCTATTAGAAAAGGATCTGAAATCTATTCAGTTGAAAGTTTGACTCTGAGCATGAGGTAGCAGCAAAACCATAAAACATACAGGTTGGAGACTACTGTGAACTGGCCCAGTTTCAGGTAGGCTCATTGCTGATGGAAGCAGCAGAGGTGAGCACAATTATTGCATGTCTGTTATAGCAGTGCCACAGGAACTCTAATCAAAGGGTTTCATTGCACAGCAATGAACAAAGGAAAGAAACCAAGAAGCAGCAATCCTTGGTCTGCTCACAACCTCAGGTGATGCAGCCGTGCTTCAGCCTGCAGAAATCCCTTCCTCATCAGCTAGCCAGAGGAGTGGCCTTTGAAGCTTTCTTCAACTCCAACACGGTTTATTAGCCCCAGATTACCCAAACAATTTGAAATATACCAGTAACTTAAATGCATCTTCCACTGAAACAAAACCAAACCCACCACAGCATCTATTCATCTTCCCTACAATAAAAATTATATATGCCCACAGCACTTGGTAAGATGGAGTTTACTGTGATTATTCCCCTCCTCCCCCAGCACACCACCTCCCGCAGCCCTCCCCCCACGATACATATGCCATTTGGAAAGCAATCATTAGCTCAGGCAGCAGGGAATTCTTCACACTCCAGCCATTTATCAGCTGCCTAGAGAGAACTGAACGGCCTTCAAGAGATCATCTTGAAACACTGAGGGTGTTTTCCCCACAGTATAAAAAGCCAATAAAGATTGCTGAACATGGATTGCATTCCTGTCATTTGCAGCTGTGTATATTCATTAATATGTATAAAATGGAAAAAATAAGGGAGAGGGGTAATGTCCTGGCCTTGAAATCCTGTTGGCGCATATCTGGGGCTGCGATGGTGAGAGTTGTAGTCCTTCTGACTAATTGCTCCTGACAAAAGATAGTCCAAGTCAGTGCTAAATATGTACGACAGGCAAGGAGCTATTTTCCTCTTCGTGGTCCTGAGTAACAGGGTAGAGCTGTCTGAAGTAGAGCCTATGCCCACACTTGTACTGCAGCCCTGAAGGGCAACTGTAAGTGAATCTCAAATACTTTGGATTTGGACAACACTCAAAACCAGGATCAGCACTTTTGGCCTCCTTCCAGGCACTCCCCAAGAGCCATTCTCTCCTCCTACCTTGCATAAGGGGAAGACTTTTCCTTGTCTCAATATGTGACTGGAAAAGGCCATTTCTGCACAGAAACTGCAGTTAAAAAGCAGCGTGAGCAGCAGAACCGGTTGCTTTCTCCATCATACTGCTCACGCAAAGCCTGATCTTGTGCTGCACATTGTTGCTAATGTTGTCTACAGTATAAAGAGCTATTGAGGCTTCATGGAAAATACACTGCTTTGGAAACAATTCTGCTTGTACATCATACATTTTCCTGCCATTTTTATTCCCTGGGTATTTTATTACTGAGGGATATTTGCATGAAAATAGAATCTTTGTTTCATGAGAATTCATCTGCTTCTGTAATGCGGTCCTGGAGGAATTTACGGTGAATGAACACATTGTATGTCTCATGTTCTCACATACACAAAAAATTTGCCAATTATTTAAATTATTTTATCTTCTGGAGGCTTAATTTCCCTCCATGAATCTCCTGTTCAATCAATGCCACAGTAGTCTTCAGACCTGAATGGGAAGGAAGCCACCAAGCAGTGGTTGCATGAACCTGACAGTCAATTTTTCTAAAGGACTCTGGGGCTCCAGAAGTGCTGTGTTTACATTCTGCAAGGCAATCGTCACAGGATGGGGGCTGACAGGAAACATCAGCAGCTTTAAGATGGGACATAAGGAAGGGAAATTTGGGGTTAGAGTCTGTTGTCTGTCTCAAAACCAGTGGCAACATCCTTCCCCCCAGGAGAGGTCCATGCCCCAGTGGGCAATGGGTGTAAATGAACACATTCGCATTTTTCATAAAAATAGATTACTTTGGGGAGACTGCCTGTAACAGCACACTTTTCACATGTTTCAGTTCTTAGAGCTTTAATCAAAATTTGCTTTGAGATACTTTCCAGAACCTTCACAGAAATATTGTGTTTTCCAAAGGCTGCAGGAAGAACACTTATAATTGGAAAAAAGGCAATACCAGCTTTGGAAACTAACCTGATAAAACTTCCAATTAAAATTTTGGTTTAAAAACTAAACAAAACTTCATAGAGATGACACCAAACGTCATTGGAAATGGGAAGGTTTAGATTCACTGAAAAACAACTATATTGGAAGGGTGAGGTTTTCTGTGCCACTTTGGTTTGCCATCCCTTCCCTTCTCCCAGACACAGCGAGGACACCAGAGGGTGGCTGTAACCAGCACATTGGGGTTTTGCAGCTACAGGATCATTCCTTGTAACACCTGGATTCACTTCACACACGGGGACTCAGGTCCTCCAAACTCTGCATCTGAGCTGAACCAAAGGCCACTTCAAAGCTGGACTTCTGACACCAGCCCATCTGGAAAAGGCAGCTAATGTGAGATCTACATTAAAATGCCTTAAAATGCATCACCAACCAGTGAGCTAGCTCCACAGCTGGCACTCGAGCCCATATCTACAGAATACCAACTGCTCAAAGTCTCTTATTCTGGCTCCCAATGAGCTATTCTGCCCTTGCTGTTTTGGGTGGGCTCCGCCACAACACAAAGAAAACTCTTAATCCCCGAATGCAGAAGCAATAATTCTTAGCCCAAGAATCAGAGTAAGATGGAAACCTCAGTGTATGATGCTTCTAAATAGCCATGCTGTTCCCTCCTCTTTATTTAATTGAAACAAATGTATCCATTTAAATCTACATATCTTCCAAATTTCTAATGCCTCCTGTAATTCATGCCAATCTTTTATCACTTGAAAAACAATCAGGTCCTTTACTTGCCTAATTCTGTTTTGCTTGCTCCCAGGCAATTTAGCTCCTGAACCATCAAGCTTGTGCACATGTTCATTAGCCTCATCCATTTAGCTGCTTGGGCAGCTGTGCTATTTAATGGAGCTGAAAAAACTGCATGAATGCTCCCTTCCAATGCAAGATGTAGAGAAGAAACCTGCAGAATTTCTTATTGCAGAAGCAGCTCACCTAGCAGCAGGGAACACAACTGACAGAGCCCAGCTCATCTGCCATTTATGAGGCTGCAAATTCTTGGCTCTCCTGTTTAGATTCCCCCTTCACTTGTGTCAGCTGATAGCAAGAGTCTCAGTTCTCTTGGTTAGAAGGAAAACGAAGGGCAAATTCACTGCACAGAAACAGGAACAAATAGAAGTAATTCAAAAGTACTTACTAAAAACATTTTCACAATTCTGGCATAACTGAGGCACGTGGGGCTAGCAATAATGAAAATATTGAGAAGGTCAAATGTGATAAATATAATCTGCAAAGTAAACCTTTGTCTAACCATAAAGCAGCAGGTTGCAAGTTCCACCCTGTCCTGGTTTTGGCTGGGATAGAGTTAATTTTCTTCTTAGTAGCTGGTACAGCACTGTGTTTTGGATTTAGTGTGAGAAAAATGTTGGTAACACACGGATGTTCTAGTTATCCTAAGTGCTACTTAGCAACAAGTAAAGGATTTTTCAGTTTCCCATGCTCTGCCAGCAAGCAGGTGTACAAGACACTGGGAGGAAGCACGGCTAGGACAGCTGACCTGAACTGGCCAAAGGGATATTCCATACCATAGAACATCATGCTCAGTATATAAACTGGGGGGAGTCGGCTGGGAGGGGCAGATTGCTGCTCAGGCAGTCAGCACATGGTGAGTAATTGTGTTGTGCATCACTTGTCTTTTCTTGGTGGTTTTTTTCTTTATTCCTTTTCATTACAATTATTATATTTTATTATTGTGTGTTAGTATTACGTTTTGTTTTACTTTAGTTCCATCATTCTTGTCTCCACCCATGAGTTTTACTTTTTTTCCCTGATTCTCCTCCCCATCCCACTGGGAGATGGGAAGTGAGCAAGCAGCTGCATGATGGCTAGTTGCTGGCTGGGCTTAAACTACAACATGCTCTTTAAAGTGAAACTCATTGCTGAGCAGCACAGTGCAGGGGCAAGAAAGGAGAGCCCATGGGCTTCACAGCGCCCTATCTACAGGGCTGACTTTCACCAGGGGCACTCCCACTGTCCAGGGGCTTCCTCTGCACTGTGGCTGGTAGTAGCAAAAAATATTTTGCCAACTCCTCTCCTGTAATGAAGAATGAGCCAGAAAACATGTGGCACTGTCTGCAACATCTTGCTGACAGAATCAAAGAACGAAGCAGTGCCATGAGGCTGCTTCCCCATCCCCACCTGAAGGAGCTTGCACAAACAAAATGGCTAATAAACCCCAATTAACTAGTACCTCCCAGCCAGGCAGAGCACATACACAGGAGTTTGTTTACAATGGTATAAACTATTAACAGTTAGAAATCAGCTTCTGTTCTCATTCTTTCCAGTTGTCCAGACTATGGTTGTGCCCCATTTTCCCTTCCAAATGCAGAATTATGCACATTGCAGAAACCCCCCCCCCCATGAAACTGAGCATAGCATTTAGCTCATTTACCAATAGGCCAGAACTATAATAAATACAAACCCATTTTGTTAGGAGGGCTATAGACGTTGCTACCGCAACAATATCGCAGGAGGGGACTTTGCATCATCACACCAAGTGACTAATAAGGAGCTAAAATGAACCAGTGGCAGCCACAGCCCAGGCTGCTCCAGCAGAGCTGGACAGCCAGCCTGCCTGTGCAGACAGGGCTCATCCTAATTCTGCCTGTACATCTCCCCACGTCACAGGCGAATGCAGGCCAGCAAGGCTCACACTAATCAGCAGAGCACTCCTGCTTCCCTCTGATTTCCCACCGGCCCTCTTCCCTGCTTGCAGGGCTGTGTGATAAACTGGCAGAAGGCTTAACCTTTTCCAAAGGGCATTCCCTCATCATGCACCATTTCCACCATTTCACATAGCACGTCCCAGAGGACTGGGAGACTAGGCTGTGTGCGCAATAACCTTTGAAAGCTTCCAAGTGTGCTGGGCCCACAAACTACTAAATTAATGGTTGGCCTTACCTTTGGAAAAGGCAAATACACTGAGTAAACAAGGAACCTGAGCAGCCAAAGGGAGTGAGAGCTATTTCCTACATCCCTTCTGTCACTGGACTGTTTAAGCAAAGGATTCACTGAACTCTGGAGAGAGCCAGCTGCCTTGGGATTCACAAGATGGATCTGATGCACCAGGAAAACATGTTTCCTGCCTTAATCTGGATCAATCACCCCATCCACATCTGAAGTCTCCTCTGTAATTTGGTGACAGAAAGACACCACAGCTCTGCAGCTGCTGCCTACCTGCTCCTGGGAGAGCCTCCCTCTTACCCCAGAGGGCACCAGTAACAACCAGTAGCTGCTAGTATGAAGGGAAAGCATTAATAATGAAGCTCTAGCCTGAAACTAATGCTTGTGCTATCACACTCTCCATGTGTATGTGCTCAGCCACTGCATTTGGGAAACACTGAACACATGAGATGGGAAGAGGTGACAGACTGGAGTGTAACCTACACAGCAGAGTGTAACCAGGAAAAACTTCCTCCCACCTTGATGACCCAGAGAGGGAAAAACCCCTTGCTAGACATCAGGGAATCCCAGTGGACAGTCACCCCCAGGCCAGCAATGCTTCCACAGAGTCTGGGCTGCAGGTACCTCCAGATGTTCACCAACAGGCACCACTGCTGCGAACCCAGACTGGGAACATGTAAAAGGTCTTCACGATAGCACAGGGTAAGAGAATAAGTACAGTTCAAGGTATTTCTCATTGTTTTCAAGTTGTTCTATTGTTCTTTTCAGCAATTCTGAAGGCTGCACACATCACCTTGTTTGAAGTAAATCTGTCCCTTTCCATTGTTTGCAATGCTAATTTATCAGTACATTTTTCCAAAGGAAATGCAGTGCCATGGGAACGAATAAATACATGAACATCTGAAAAAATGTACATGGTAATTCACCAATAGATACAAAAAAATTGCCTGGAGCCTATCAATTCTGACAGTGATTTCCCCAAGGCTATCCAACTATAATACAATGAACTAGAACTACTAAAATCCTAAGCATAAGTGTGAGTGAATTTAAAAACTACGCATGCAATGAGTAGCTACAGCATGAATTAGGAAGGTGAGGACCAAACAGAAAGCTCCAGTTCTGACTACAGAGCTACATGAGAGGGACTGTCACATTAACCTGGCACCGAAGCAATGGGTACAACCAGCTGCTTTAGCGGTGTTCAGAGCTACTACCAGGAATTGATCCACATAAGGTATTCACTAGCAGTGTTAGAGTCCTCCTAGTCAAACAGCAAGCAGTTGAAAGCCAATATAAACAGCAAAATAAGTACCTTTAAAGAATACATTTTTAGGAAGTATTTTGGGACTTGTGGAACTTTCCGTGATTTCCCCATGGGTATGTGCAAACACATACTTGTGAGTAGCTCACGAGTCACTTGGCCATTTCAGACTCCAAAAGTGATGGACCTGGTTTCATATTTGGGACCTTTTTTACAGATCCACTTTATTCTAAACTTGTCCCCTGCACTGGGACAGCCCACAGCAGCTCAGCGAAGCAGCTTTGTGACAGCATACTGAGCACATGACACTGAGGCTGTTTTCACACCTAGGAACAGGAAAATGTTGGTTGTCAAACAAAAGTTTTTCTGCCTGAATTCAACCCCAGTCCTTCCCTGCACCTGATTAATTGTGCTAATCACTTCACCTGGTGCTAATCAGACCAACGAAATGTTCCTCATTGTTAAACCAAGTGATTAATTACAAGGATTGCCATGGAAGTCTGCCACCAGCATCATAAATTCACAGAACACATTTAGAACCATTTGCCAATGGCAGAGCCTGAAGAGTAAAATATTGCCTCATTATTTATCTTTCCCCATCACATGGCAAGAGCAGTGAGCACTGGCGAGGTAGCTAAGGCCTTTGTTGATTTAAATTATGGTGAAAATAGCAGTCTAACACAAGAATTTATTTTTATAGATTTTATTAATGAGAACACGCCAAAAGCAAAGATGTAGCCTGTCCCTGAGGCCATCGTGTCCAACAGTGCCTCCTAGGGCACAGCACTGTGTAATTGGCCATTATACCACAGCCAGGCTCCAGTATTTCCACTCTGGGCAGCCAAATATACAGAAGACTTGAAATACAAGTAAGGGTCAAAGCATAACTCAGAGGACAGCTATAACACTTTCCCTAGTAGGGAAAATTGCTGTAAAAGCTGAGGTTTGAGCACACTTTTGTGACCCAATTTGGGACCAAGCAAAGGAATTACTGCAGAAATTATTTTTCCAAATATCTACTCTACAGAAATCTTTCCTTAAATCAGAATTTTGTTATTTTCTTTTGTTTGAAGTGGCAGGTTTGTCTTTGCTCATCCTTGGTTATTTTTTACATACATATACACACATAAAAGGGTAAAATCCTTGTTCATCATGAAAATACACCATAAGGGAAGGATGAGGTGTCTGCTGGCAGCTGTCGGAGCATCTGGCCATTTTTAATCAACTGGTACTCTTCTCATTCAATGAGATGGTAGAGGCAAGGACATACATCTCTAGCTGCTTCCTCTGTGAACTTCTGCACAAAACCATCAAAACAATTTCCTTATGTACACCTAGAATAGGCAGTGTAAGATTTTCCAGCCATGCTAACATCTTTACTTGTTTCTTACCTCAAATCCAAAGCATCCCAACCACCAGAAGGGACTTTGTCCTTCACAGTCACTTCAAACTGAGGACAGACTGACGTATTTTAAATGCCTGTATTTTGATGGAGCCCAAAAGCCTGTCATCACCAGCACCCACTATGCCAGTCATTGGGGAAAGTAGCAAAGCTGAGCCACAACAGTGACTTTCTCAGAAGTACCAAACAATCACTAGATGGTATTTCCATAAGACCACTAAGAACTCCAGTGTCAGTAAGGACTCATCCTGCTTGCAAGCATAGGCTCACACTTCACTAAGAAAAGCTCAATTCTATTCCGGCATATTCCCTGGGGGGACAGTGTCCAGAAAACACATTGTTTCTAAAACCGAGTATGCTGCTAAACAAACAGGGTTCTGCACCACACACAGCTGTCTGCTCACTGCTGAGATGATTCACTTCTGCTTGCACACTTGAAGAAACACTGTTCATCCATCACCTGCCTGTCCTCACCAGCACTGCATTTTGCTAAAAAAAAAAAAAAATCCAGCAGGCTCTGTAAGCCCTCTTGGGGGAATGACAGGTCCCACAGGCTGGGAGAAACCAGCCAAGGTTATTTTGTGGTCTGTGTCAGGAAAATTATGGAAAGCACTGCAATCTGAACAGCTGGAGCCAGCAGATCTGCCAAGCATCCAACTAGGTAGTAGTAACAGGTTTATTAGAAGTCATGCAGAATAGCTGAAGTCCAGAAAGTGAGTGAAAGCCTACAAAAACTTCCTGGACGCTACCATAAAGACAGCTTTGGGACTGGGCTAGAAACAGATGACATCTGATTTTGATACTCACTATAGACATTTGAGGACCCTTGCTTGCCCCGGGAATGCACTGCCTGCTGGGGAAAGCTGCTGCAGCTGCCAGGAACATTTCCCTGAGCCCCCCCTCACCAGGTCAGCTCAGGAACAGTCCAGGATCTGGCCCTGCATCTTGGCAACATGGCATGGGAATGCAGTGGCCTGGAATTCACTGTAAAGCATTAGGAAGGAGCTGCCCTGCAGCCAACCCGTTTGAGGATTTCAAGTATCTACCGATTAAATGGATGTGACTAAGAATAGACACAAAATATTGCCTCAATTCTGCTTTTAGATGGGAAATCTGTTTGCGCACCACTGCCAGGAGACTATGTTAATTAAGTGGTTGTTCAGGCTGGAGCTTGCTCAAGTTAGTTATAAGCAGTGGTTTCAGAGGGAGCCTGCCTATTTTAGCAAAGCACTAAGAGGATGCAAATATGCCTTGCTTACAGCCCGAAGGCACACAGTGAACCCCCAGGTCTTTCATAGGCTCAGGACCTGCTCCTCTTGGATGGGTAGGAGAGGGAGAAGGAACAGATGACACCAATGGACTTGGTCACATACCCGTATCACAGGAGGATTTGATAACTCAAATGCAGGATTACAGGACTTCTGCTCATGATAGACTGGGGATCCATTTAAACATTTGTTTCCATGCTTCAACCACACAATGCATAGTTCAGGGCATGTAAGTATTTTCCAGAACGTTCACTTTCATCTCATCTTGGAAAGCTGAGGAACAAGAACATCCTACAGGGACAGACACAGCAGCAGGGACGTCCCCAAATACACTTTTTGAGAGAAAGCACATCCCTTCCTGACAGCCACCACTGACTGCTCTTTAGAGGCTAAACTTAACCACTTGCACAATACGAGGAATTCAGGCTGTGCACTTACAGTGGGGCTACAACCTGAACAACTGTCATGGTAAAAAGGACTGTGGTTTCATGCAATCACCAGATATCAATTCAAGTTTGTTCAATTCATGAACCCAATGCCAAATTTTCTATTAAGCTGCACTTGAGGTCAGAAAAATCAGGATACGTGCTTTCTACATCTTCTATCATCAGCAACAGAGATGCTACTCTGATGTTAGCCAAGAATTACACTACTGTTTAAGCAGAATAGGATGCCACTCATTTTTCCCAAGGTACACTAACTTGAGTGTAAAAAGGATTAAAGCTTTCAGAGTAATGGTGGTCAGTACCATCAATATTAAATGTTCCATCTGTGTCAGATTATGACAAGTTTTAGATGACATTTGCATCTTTCTTTTGCTTGTGACAGCAAAAGGAGGTCCTGCTGTCAAACAGAATTTCAAGTCATTTAAATCCACAGAAGAATTGAGGATTAAAAGATAAAAGTTGTCAACCTAGTGTTTTAAGCTTGTCCTGCCTACCCACTTCAGAAGCCTCCAGTACAGTGCATGAAACGCCTTAAGTGATTATGTTTCATAAGCATGGAAGACAGCAAAAAATCGATTACACAGTGATAATAGGAATATGCTAGATGTTTAGGTGTCAAATGAAACATAATTCTGAAGAATATTTTTGCCTTTGGAATAATACATCATCTTTCCAAACTGCCACAAGCTCCCCTGTTATTAATACTCTTCAGAATGACTACAATTGGAATGATAATGTGTTTCTAAATTAATATTGCATCTTCCCATTTCAGTATCTGATGAGCCGTATCAAAACTTCATTAAATCACACCCTGCTTTGCCAGCTACAGCTTATAATCAGGCCTGAGATACACATCTGTCTTCACATCATAGTCCATGCTCTAAGGTACATGCTAACTCTGCAATGACTGGCAAACTCCAACGCATGATGAACTATGTATTGGGATAAATAAGAGTTAATGATGTGGTTTTCAAAATAGGACAAAAACATTTTTGGCTGCTAAATAAATACTGGATGCAAAATTGGCAGGCTTAACATACACGTTCACGATCAGCTAAAAGTTCTTTTCCTCTTCAGGAAGTTCTGTTGTGTTTCTCCAAAGTGAAATTGTTCTTAATGACTTTTTCACTACAGGTATAATCTTCATCCCTTTCATTTAGGGATACAGTACATTTAAAATCATGTACAATATTCCAGTACACTTACTTTCATGGGGACTCCCACTACCCCAGTCACTCTACCCAGCCCGACAGCACCATCACAGAAAGAGCCATTCTTAAGGACTCTGGGCACCATCAGACCCAGACCCCATCCAGCCATCCTGCCCAGCTCTCTGCTCCCGAGGGCACTGCCTTCCCAGGCAGCCTGCCGCCTCTCACCGTAGGAAAAGCCAAGCCACACACCCCAGAAACGGCAGCAGGACAGCCTCCTCAAGAGCAGCAAGCTCTGCATCCTCACAGGCTGAGCTCTTACTGCACATCTCAAATTTAAATGTTGAATGAGAATTCAGCTAAGGGATCAAGCTAACCAACTTCCTTCAACAGGCATACCATTAGGTCAGAGTAAATTAATTAGAAAGCAATTTCAATACTTGTAAAAAAATTTAAATTCCAGAGCTGCCTAGGCCAGGCTCTGCTCTCCCCTTGTGTTTTTGTTTATTGTTAAAACTGACTGTAATTAAGCTGTATGTGCCAAGCCAGGATTATACCTAGCTTTTGAATTAAAATAGTCCCTTCAGCGCCTGCTGATAGATGCAGCTAATTCATTTAAATTCTCATTTCAAGTAAGACATTTCATTTCGAGTTTGAAATGTAATTACTTGGTCAGAGCCCAGGAGACCATGCCATTTTAAAGTGAAGTGATTATGATTTCCAGCCCCACCTTTAGGATTCTTGTCCCTGAGATAATCATGAGGCATCAGGGACCAGGGAAGTCAGAAGCCATCACTCTGCAGAGGCTTTCCACGTGTAGAAGTTCATCCTCTCTGCTCTCACATCACCAGCTTCAGCACCCTTTGCAGAACCACCCCTCCAAAGGGAGGCAAATTGAGCAAAATCTCACCATGATATTCAATAATCTTTAGATTTTAAGAGCAGAAGCCCTTGCTAACACTCAGCTCAACACAAGCTACAGCCCGACCAGAGCCCACTCAGGCTAGCAGCTCTCGTAGTGTCCTGCAGTCAGTGCTCACATACACCTCATCTGCCCGCACATTAAGAGAGCTGCTGAGATTCACCTGTAGTCAGCAGCAGGATGGCTGAACCGAGCAGATGCTGTGTCCTCTGGGCTCTCTTAGTGTCTGCCCCAATGAGGGGAGAATGGTCAGATACAGACAAAGTTTCTTCTTATATACCCATGACACCTCTCCTTACCTACCTCAGATACAGAGGCAAGTATACTCTGTATTTGACTGCCAGATCTACATCTCTGCCCTCTCCCATCATCACCTTCAGCTCTAGCACTCACCACCGGTAGAAACCTTTAACTGAGCCCTTCAGCCCTGCCACACACCCTGGGGCAGCCCCTCGACAGCAGTCAACAGGCAATGCTGGGACACAACCAATGTGCACATTTTTACTGTAACACTTCAAAGAAGGCAACGCAAAGCACTCAAAAATGGTCACTACAAATACTTAACTTCTTTCTCTATGTAAATCTTTACACATCTTTTTCAGAAAGAAATCTCAAGACTGAATCCCCCCCACCCCTGACATGTTCCTAATGTCAGAATTTCACCTTCTGTCCCAGCAGTGGACAAGGCAGCGAGGAGGAACGTGCAACCGGGCTGTTCAGGGCTGAGTGGGTCCCATCAGCTCCAAGCAGAAAAAGCCATAAATCAATTTGTAGTAAGGACTAAAAATTGATTTTTCTAAAGCTGCTGTATAATGTAAGTTTATGTGATGGGACTGAGACTCTGGAAAAATAGATCATCTGTTAATTTGCATTAATGAGGCTTAACAGTGTTTGCCAGAAAGTGATTAAGAAGCTGTGTACTAGTCCCAACCTCCATCAATAGCACAGAAGCGCTCTTGGAGGTGTTCAAAGGCAGCAGAACTGCCCTTACTGGCCATACTGGCAGCAGAGCAGAGCAACCCAGTGCCCGACACTGCTCCCGTTCCACCTCCTGCCTTTTGGGGGGCATCATGCAGTAATACCAAGTTGGTACAACTGATGCTTTCACAATCCCTCCTAAAGAGCTACAGCCATAGGTTTCCCATGCAGCAGTCCAAAGCAAAACACATTAGTTTTCAACAAACGGGCTGTGACTGCTTTTATTGACTTGCTGAGGAATTTTGTGCTGAATGTTTTTGTTTTGACAGTGCTCCTTATTGCTCAGGTTCTTAAAGCTGGGAACAAACAATATTTGTTCTTTCCAGGATGAAATTGCACTGTTAAAACATGAAACACCAGAGCTAGTCTTCAAAAGAAATGAGATATTTCACTTACCCCTTATTAAGCTATTTAGGTTGTTGAACCATGATTTTTCTTTTTTAAATTGAAAGGACAAAAAGAATTATTAAAATACGTGAAAACGTCAACTGAAATGCACAATGAGGAAAGCTTTCGGAAAGTGTGGCTGCAGCAATGTTACATAAAAAGGTTTAATGAGCTCTGTGGGAACAACATCAGACAAAGTCAGCAATTCAGCTGCAATGTATTTTAGCTCACTTGCTCATTAAATGGGTTGCACTGGGACTTAAACTTATTTTGTTAGTTGTTATGAATTGTAGCCCTACATCCTCTGGGTTTTTTTCTTCTCCATTTCATACACACTCCTTGACTCCAGGGTCAGAGATTTCAGTGGTTGATGAGACCTATTAGTTAACGTTATGTCAAAGCATCCATCAAGAAGTTCAAGGAGGGTTGGTCTTTAAACATTTTCAAGTGTTATTCATATTTTGATTCAAGTACCCCAGAGAGCTCCAACATTTCTTACCCTGACCAAATTTGATGTTCAGAAATTCGTAACAGGTAGGTGACGAATGTTTTGGAAAGTTGAGCTAAAGAATTTGAAAATCAACTGGACTGACATAAAGCAGAATTTTATTTTTTAAACATTAATTTTTAAATGCCGCTGAAATTAAAAGGCAAACAGAAATATTAAAATATATCCATTTCTGAAATGGAAAATCTTGTAATAAAAACACCAGAATTAAATTACTGGTTAAAAATGAAGTTTTCAACCAAAGCAAAATAGTTTGACTTTTAAGAAATCACACAGATTTGAGGTCAACTTTTAGCCAAATCCAACTTGGTTTTGTTTTTCCCTGGAAAGTTAGCCCATCTAATATTAATTGAAAGCAAAATATATTGCTCAGCTCCAAACAGGATTTAGAAGATTCATTTTCATCTACTCTACGAACAAGCAGAGCTGTTTACTGTTTTTCATCATACAACGTTCTGCTGAGATGACAAAGTTTTCACTTGGATAAAAATCTAAATTCAGTCATTGCCCCTGACCGTTTCACTTCAGTTCTTTTGGTCACATGTATGAAGCAAAACCAGCAACAATCCCCCATGCATGCACAGCTCCTGCATGCAGGCTCACGTGTGTAAGCCCCATGTGCATGCAGGACTGGCACCCGGAGGCTACCCGCCTGCCCACCCACTGGCTCATGGCCCTGCGGGTCATCCCAGCAACTACCAGCAGGCAAAGTCTGGGTCGTCTGCTCCCCTCACATTGCCAGATGATCAACCTGACCTGGAGCCACAGGTCAGACCTCAGCTGGAGTGAGAAAAGGAGTTCTTAATATGAATATTAACCACTTTTAACAGTGTTGAGAGCAGAATCAAGAAAGAAAGAGGGACAAAAACACGGAGGCCAGGCAGTGTTTAACTTTACTAAGGTACAGTTGTCAGCAGACCCACTGAGGCTGTGATTTGAGGACAAGCGGATGGTAATTTTCCTCCAAGGTATCCAGATTATAGTTTTTACACATCTAGGATATTACCCAGCTGCACAGTCTGGTCAGCAGGCTGCCAAAGAAACCCTCTATTTGCATGTTAATATATCGGGGTTTTCACACTGAACTGTTGCTGTGGTATGCAAAGCCCAGCACGCAGTTCAGGTCTGCCTCTTATTTGTCAGATGACTGCTCCTCACACATCCCTCCTGCCTGCCTCCCAGGAGGACACTTGTGTTTTACAGTCAGTGAAGAGCCTGGGGAGGCAGTTTGACTCCCCAGGGCACAGGAGGGGCAGCAGGGGACCCTGCAGCAAAGGCTTCCCCGTCTCTTTCCCTGTCCATCTTGCCATCACACCTCTAACCCAGAAGAAAGATTCCTGTTAATACTCTGTACAGGGGCAGGCCTGGCATGCCAGAGCTTGGGTTTGGGCACTAATTCTAAACTGAGTTCATGAGAAGTACAGCTATAGAAATTTTAAATTACCATAATTAAGATATGATCCTGCTAGCATAGATGTTATGGGTTTGTGTGGCGCGGTTTCTTTGCTAGTGGGGGAGGGGCTGCAGAGGCGGCTCCTGTGAGAAGCTGCTGGAAGCTCCCCCGGCTCCAAGTCGGACCCGCCTGTGGCCCAGGCCGAGCCCATCAGTGACGGTGGGAGCGCCTCTGGGAGAACAGATT